>VZTJ01011336.1:4128906-4229688 GCA_013397795.1 Orthonyx spaldingii
GAAAAAGCCTCTTACAAGTCATAATTTCACCATTTCTTTTGAGATAATAGGAATCACATTGTACCTTCAAAGGTACCTGTGTGTGTGTGTGTACTTAACAAAGTACTTTCTCTCTAGATCAGAGACCCAAACAACCAGTAGCTCAACACCCCCCAATTAACAGTCCAAAACATTGTTTGCATTGTGCTAAAGCAGCTGCTATTAAGGCAGCTTGCACATAACGGGTAAGGACATGGCTGAGATACATTTTTAGCCAACTCCCTAAAAGTGAGCAACTGATAAGGAAATTTAAATTGTGTCAAGTCAGTTAAATAAACACTCGAAAGCCAGATCACACAACAGCATGTGGGTACAATCACCACGTCCTTTTGACCATGGGAAGTTCCAACGCAAGTCTGGGTAATCAGAGCCAGCAAAGTTTGTGTCAATGTACTGAAATACAAAAAGGTCACCTTTAGTGAATTAAATTAAACGCACAATGAATCAGGCAGCAAAGCTGCACAGCAACTACAACTTGTTTAACTGTGCATTGTATATAACAGTTAAGGGGGGAGGGAGGGAATCTACACCCTCAGTAGTTCAGCAGAGTCTTGTTCTATTCGCCCTCCAAAAGAAAACCTTTGTAACCTTCAGTGTTTTCTGACATTTATGGCATTTCGGACTTCTGAACTAGATTAACTGAATGTGTATTTTCTAATAACTCTACCAATATACAATTTCTGGAAGTACTACAGTAATTCTATTACCTGACACCATTAGACAGGTTCCCACGTTGAAATCCTCTGAAAGGTTTTCAGGCTTTTCACCAAAAGGCTTTAGCATTATCCAGCAGCATTTCTAATATTTGTACAAATATGATCTAGACAGCAGCTACATCCTAAACTACAGCTTTCCTAAGAAACAGCCAACACGGGACAAAACAAGGCAGTTCTGTATCACCATAAATATGACTCCGACTTATTCTGTTGCTAAAAGCCTTCATGTTTTAAATCTCTTCACCTATTAAGAACTTTATACCTCTTCTCTAACTTTAGTAACTTTTATGTTGAGAAATAAATAAAAGTGATTCCATAGGTGTTAACAAACAGAACACATCTTCTGAAACAGAGCAGCACAGGCTGGTGGGCAGGGACATGACTGAACCCTTCCAGTCAGCACAAACAACTGCCTTTTTCAGTTCCCAGTTTTTTATGCACCGTCCATCTATTTGTCTTCTGAAGACATTGAATACATTCCCACACAACTGTAGGAGTCACTCTGTCTCAGGAAAACACAGTGCTTCCTGGAATTCTTGACATGCCAAGAAATCAGAGTTACTCCTATTGCTCCTTGCTGACAGCTCTTATTACCAGTTCTGCCATTAACTTGGACTGAAATCCAATTCTGGTCAGCTCCTTGACAAGACATTTAAGAAAACCAAATACTTACAAAAACTCTCCTCATACTTTTTGTATCTGGGCAAGTTGAATTCTTGTTGCTGCTTTGTATTTTGTTGGTTTAATTTTTCTACTGAAGAGCTAAAACAAAATATTCCTCCTTGGAATTTTCATGCAGAGACCACAGTGGCATGGACATTTTCCACAGAGTCCATATCCACCAGAACTGTATTACATTGGTTCTTTTAGAGGTATGATGAACATCAGCCTAAGAAATCTGCTGACACAATAATAACTTTCACTATACTTCTGTACAAGTGCACTAAGAAAAGTGCCTTTCACTTGCAGTTTTCAAGACCTTGAAGACCCTTCAACACAGCATAGTGCACTTTCATGAATGAATCCCCTATAGCCATCTATGAGTTCTGGAACTCTCAGAATGTCCCAGTCCTACTGGGACGGTGGCTGTTCATGTGCAGGACACCAGCTCCCCTGTTTGGTGAAGATAACATAAGTTGAGATAAAGGAAGGGAGTTATCATCACCTGTCTCTCAGATGGAAGTAAAGAATGAAAGGTAAAATTTTTCTAAATATTTACTTCCATATCTACATTCCTTTTACACTGTAAATCAGGAGGAATTTTGAATACAATCCCCAAAATACGGGTCAAAACCAAAATGATTTTATCAGTGTCAGGAAGGAACAAGAGTCAGGAACTGAACTCATATTTCAGGAACTGAACTTAAATCAACTGCTTTCACCCCAAACTTTCCTTTATTCTTCAGCACTACTGTGATATTTGCAGCTTCAGGACTAATTTAAAGCCTAGAAATAATCTTCATTTTCACATAAATGTCTGTCACATTCAATTAGAGAAATGTATTCCAGAATCCAAGTTAGACTTTGATCCAAAGAAGAAATTTCCCTGCATTCGATTTAAAACCTTTCAGGAAAAATTTTATCAGAAGTATAATGGGGGGGGAGGGGAATGAACCATTCCATAACAGTAATGCTAATAGGCAAGATATCCTTTATTTCCTCTAATAAACCATATACTTATATAATGTGTGTGTGTGTGTGTGTGTGTGTATATTTATATATATATATGAAATAAGAACACTTTCTCCTCCCTAACTATTTGCAAAACAATTACTTGCAAATAATGGAATGAAAGAAGAATCAAAACAGAAAAGGCTGAACTGCAATGAAAGAAAACTGAGGGATTGGGGGATAAGCAGTTTTTTAATTTTGGGGGCTGGGGGCACAGTGATGTGAAAATAAGCAGCCAGCAAAAAACAAAACTGAAATTTCCTCCAGGGAAAAGTGCTGCATAAATCTGTCCAAAAGAGTGAGGGGCTGCTTGACTGCAGAAAGGAAACAGTACACAAGAGGATTCAGAGGTAAAGTGACACACAGAATGCTTCCATCTGGCAGAGATATTGATTGATCATCCACAATATAACTACACAGACTAAGATACGGGGGAAAAAATACACCAGCTAGCAACAGAAAAGTAGTTTCAAAATGCTTTAAGTGTGAAGACAGAATTTGGCAAGACAAAGACTAGGATGATCAAGTACACAGTCCCTCAAATTGCTCAGGGAGATTGTCACAATATGGCAAAGGACTGTACAGTCTGAATTTGTGTAATGGAGTCAGAACTCTCAACAAATGTTACTTGAAAGAAACAATTAGGGACTGGCATATGTCCCAAATCAATAAACGTAGGTAACTCTAAAACAGAGTATAACAGTCACCTAAGAGAATCTAAAATGCAAATAATGGAGCCCTGAACACAGCTGGTTTAGATGTGATACAGATTTAGAAATTCTACACACCAAATGCCCTAGCACACATTTTAATCTATTATCACCTCTTCAATAAACTTCACATGCAAGGATGCCCTTCTACCGTTGAGGAAAAAACCCAACCTGGTATAGGCTGAGCTGCCGACGGCTGCTTGGGACGCGCTGGGCATCAGCGGGTGCTCAGCAATTGTACTGAGCACCACTTGTTTCTCTTCGGTTTTAGTCCTCACTCTCCCCCCTTTTCATCATAATTATTACTATTATTATTACTGTGACTGTTATTATCATCATCACTATTATTATAATTTTTTTGTTTCAATTATTAAAAGACTCTTAACCCAGGAGTTTTATGTTTTCTCTGCAATTGATTCTCCTCCCCGCTGTGGGGAACGAAGGGGGGGAGTGAGCAAGGGGCTATGTGGTACTGAGTCACCAGCTGGGGTTAAACCATGACACGTTTTAAGAAACAAAAATGTTATTTTCAACCCTCATTTTAAATAGCTTAACCTAAATTGTACTATAAAAACGTCAGAATTTAAGTACAAGTTTGTTGAAGGCTAAGAACTCTCCTGTGGGGGGAAAAAAGCTTTATTATAAACTGATTCCCATTACATTTAAAGTCTACTTTTCCTCAATGCAAAGCACATCATCCATTGTCTCTTAAGTGGTAAGTAAAATGCCTAGTATTTTTTTTTTTAAATAAGTAAAATCAGGAAAACTTTTTAAAAATCCATAGAAAAATTCTAAAACAAAAAACATTGTGACATTTATCTCTATTTTATATTTCCTCCTCTCCCAATCTGTTAATAAATGTATTTTTTGAAGCCCCTGCAGAATCCCCAATTCTTGCCATAGGATCCTTCCCTGGGCAGCCTGCCCCTGTACCTCACTACTGTGAGAGTGGTGAGGTGCTGGAACAGCACCTCAGAGAAGCTGTAGATGCCTCATCCCTGGAAGGTTGGATGGGGCACTGAACGACCTGGTCTAGTAAAAGGTGTCCCTGCCCATGGCAGGGGGGTGGTAAGGAGATGATCTTTAAGGTCCCTTGCAACCCCAACCATTCTGAGACTGCATTTTCTGTCCCTCATGACATAAAGAGACACTTTAGGTGGTGAGCACGACCACAGAGGAGGCCACCTGTCACCTTGTTCCAGGCTGAGCAAAGTCCTGCAGTGCATTGTCACACTGGGAGAGATTTCCAACAGTGAAAAGTTTCCAAGTAATACTGAATAAGTCATTAATTCATTCAACTTATTTTCCCTCCACCAGTGCTTTTAAGTTGTCCAAGGGCTACTTTGAGGTTTAATGACTGTTTTTTTAATTTAAGCCACTCGAGCACCAATGGTTGCTAAGGCAGCACTGATTTATCAATATGCCACCTCAATATATTCACACGCAATTCTTTTTGCCCAATTTTGTGCGATTACAGGCAAATCCCCTTGAAGAGAGGTGGAAGAAATCAAACAACCAGAAGCAATCAAAACCTAGAGTGATAAGTACAAAATGGAGCTAAAAACGTTCCCTCAAACTGGTCACCCTGCCCAAACGGGAAGGGCTGCAAGACTTTCCACTGTGAAGCTGCCAAAGAGGGCAGGTAAGGATGGTTCAGTCATCACTGTCAGCAGCAGAACATTTCTATTGCAAATAAGGAAATAAAAAGCTTTAAGCCAAAGGGAAATATTCAAACATTTATGTGAATATTTCACCTTATAAAGCACTTTCATTCCCAGCACTTCACTTTAGCTGTATTTAATTAAAAAAAACTCCTATACTTTTCATTTAATTCATATTTCTGTAAATTACTATTCTAAAACACCTATTACCACATATTAGAAAACAATGAAACAATTGAATTTGGCCTCCACATGAACCACAACCAGGAACTGAATTCCATTTTCAATGGCCCAGCTTCAATTCCAATGTTTTTTAAATCAAGTTGCCTTTAAGGAGTCAATTGTATTTCACAGAATTAAGCAAAAGTAGTGGTAAGGTCAGGATGGCAGAACAACCTCCAGGAACCAGCTCTGTCTACTCATCCTGTTCTTAAGAGATTGTGATTGTGAGATCACATCCCATTTGCAATAATCAAAATACTGTGTACTCTAAAGCAAGCCTAATATTTTTTTCCAAAAAAGAGAAGCATCTCAAACTATTTCAGATTGTATTTCTTCCCAAAATTATATTTGGCACAAATGTTTCTTCCTTTTTCCTTATATATCTTAGAAAACAAGAATCTAGATATACTCAGTTTCTTTGTGTCACTTGCTGTGCTTCCAGAGTAACTTTAACAAGCAATTTAAAGAAGGGAGACTTAAGCAGAAGTTTCAAGGACACAAGATAGAAATTCCTACAATTTATGAACATCATTGGCAACTTGTTTTCCATAATTTCTTTAAGCAGGGTTAAACGAGCTAAATTGATTGTGTAAATATGAGGTAAAACAAAACAGCAGCTTATTCTTGATTTGACACAGGATATTTGTAACAAATGAGATACACTTACTATCCATGGATCATTAAGCACACGAAAATAATTTACAATAACCAAGTTGTACACTCCAAGGAACATTTTTAACATCTGCCAGTATAATTTCTTAAACCACAAGCTATATCATCCATTTGATTTTTGCTTTTTTTCTCCTCATTAAGACTCTTGCATCTGGTATCACAGGTATGCCAGAGAGGTCAAGATCTCTGCCAAAATGAAACACATTGCAGTATATGCTTCAACTATTCTTTTCTTTCCAAATAAATTATTTAATAATTGGTTTGAGTTGGATTTATTTTGCTTTGATTTTGGTGGGAGGAGTGGGTGGTTGGGGGTGTGTGGAGTTATTTTTCACAAAGCAATTCCAAAACATCCACCACTTACTACAAAGTGGATTCAAATGGCAAGACTGACTAATTTTACAAGGCAGGGCACATTTAGTAAACTAAAGTTTGAGGAAAATATATAGTCTTACGAGTTCTCTGTAGCTAAAATACTTATTATAATTGGAATACTAGATATATAGTGTATTATTATATAAACAAATGTAACAGATAAAAGGCCTCCATATTCACAGACTTAGGTCATTTACAGTGACCTCCAATACTGAATTTGTTTCATAGTTGTTTGGGTTTTTTTCTGGTGTTGGATTACCATGACTTCAGAAAGCTAAACAGCAGGTTTGTTTGAGGGGTTGTTTCTGTTGGGTTTGGCTGCCACTGTTTTTTAAAGTGATCCCTGTAGCTAAGTGCTAAAGAAGAAAGCCACAGAAGAGCAAACTCAATTCAAGGTCTGTCAATGGAAAAGCTCCGTGCAGATCAGCCTCAAGCCTCCTCAAACCCCCAACAATGAGATTCTAAGCAGAACCCAGCAAACGTTTTGGTGAGCTCTGATTACATCCATCAGATTATCTCACAAACACACTTCAGAGGAGGAGAGGGACAAGTAAACCAAACAATTACAAACAAAAAACTGAAAAACACAGTCGTCTTTATAGCCGCATAAACACTTCAAACTTTAAGCCCTGCCTTTGTTAAAGACATTCATCCGTAACTGGAGATCCACTCCAGACCATTAACAAACATGGTACAAATCCAATGCCCTGCAGGGCAGTAGCAGAATCCAAAAGCTGCTATGAAGCAATTCAGTTATGCAGGACATTTGCACCAAGTTTGGCTTTTCAAGCCACTCAGCTACTTTTCTCAAAACACAAAAAAAAACCCAACCAAATACTATAGCACAGTAATAGTAAAACCAAATTTTTCGACTTTTGTACAACTGTTTCTCAGAGGAAGAATTATCGCAAGTGTAGGAAATGAACTTTACATGTTACATGCTAAATGCAAATTTCCAAGTACATTGAGATTTTATTTTAGCAACAACAAAATCTAAAATGACTGTAGGAAGCATAGATTTATTTTGAGGGAATTTATCACAATATTTGAAGCATCACATAAAATATTCTACTTGCACTTAGCTGCCAATTCTGCAAGCACTTCATACTTGCTTTGGATACCAAGTAGCTCCCTTGGGATAAGTCCATAAATCCAATCCTACCAGCATCTGAGGAGGACCCTTTCCACCCTTATCCCTTTGCCTGTCACCACAGATTACTCTGCTCTCTCCACTGGCCTAACTGCAAGATTAACTTTGAAGTCTGTTTGAACATCTATTTGAAAATATAAAGGAGGGGAAAGAAAATATCTCCCTTATGTTGGGTGCTATATATGTAAGACGGAACAAAGAAATAGAAGTAGTATCACATTTAAAGAAATAGAAAACAAATTTTCAGAATCAGTAATGCCATGTTGTGCTTTGAAAAGACAAATTATCCCAGGGCCAAAATAGATTTCAATATGACTGTGCACTAATGAGATCATTTACATAAGTCTTATAAAATTGCATGTATCACAACTTCAACTAAAATTTAGTCCCAATAGAATTTAACAAAAAAAAATTTCTTTTCTCAAAATAAATAATTAGTATATTCTATCACCAGTAATTCATTCCTTGCACAAAGAAGCTGTAAAATTTAGAACAGCACTTTGAGTCTTATGTTTTTCAATCAAGTTATGACAGATCAAAGTACTTCCTGCCAATCAAAAGAAAGGCTATTAACATCAGTTATTTGATTCAGTGTTTGGAGAAGTTTCATCTTCGCTTCAGACCAACAACTTTAGCAATCACTGAAAAGACATGCTTTGCTATTTACTGCTGCTCTTCAGAAAAAAAAGAAAAACCAAACCAGAAAAAAAAACCCACAACCCACCACATTCAGAACAAGTCCAAGCATCAAATCCTCTGAACTGCCAGAGCTCAAGTTCAACTCACAAGTTCTGACCTTCTCAGGTATGCAAAATTTTATATCATGCTTATTATATGAATACAGATAAGTTGGGACATGCTGCAAATCTGGGCAGGAGTGACCTCAAACACCAAAGCTGATGAGCAGTTTCTCTAACTAGAACAAAAATATTTTGCAAAACAAGTGTCAAACCATTATAAAATCTTCTTATGAGTCTGGTCTTAAAAATCTCATTTTCCTTGCTTTACAACAAAATCAAGTCTGAGACATTAAAGTATGACAGCAACCTGTGTGTCTTTAGTCATGCTCAGTTCCCTTTATAGTCCCTGAAGGCAGCAGAGCCTGGCTGGAGGTGCTCAAAGTCACACTCTGCATCAGCTTTTCCCCCTTCTGAAAGTGAAGGGAGCCAAGGATAATTAGGAAACTCTCCCAGGCTAAGTATCTTGCCTAGAAAGAGGCAGAAATGTTAAGAGTCTTGATCAAAAGACATGGCATGATAGAGAACCCATACAGCCATACAGCACAGGAAGTCTACTGATAAGATAAATGTGGTTAGTGTCTTGTACCAAGACCGTGTAAGCACACAAGCTTTTTTGCCTTTCTCTTTTGAAAGTGGTACAGGGAGGGAGAAGCAGCATGGAATACAAGATCCTCATCAAACAAATGTTCTCAAATTACAGGATGTGTGGGGATACACCCAGCTCTGTTAAAAAAAGAACCACAGCAAAAAAAAAATCTACTTCAGTGCCAGCAAAAGCTAAATTTATTTTATCTTCTTCCTTCAAAAAGACTTAGAAAATGTCATTGTTTAGACAGCTTATCATAAAACTCATACAATTTCCCCTGCCATAATGAAATTATAGATTGGTTTACAAAAACATTAAGTGTAGAACCATAAAAAGTTTACCATTTTGCATTTAATGAAATGCTGCAGCTCCAGTCTTGCAAAGATTTATGCATATACTCAACTTGATCCAGGTGAGGCATTCCACTGTGAGGGATGTTATGTTAAAGCAGTAACAGCTGGTACAAACCAACATTAATTTGAAGCACATAGTTGTAATAATAGCTAGAAAATGTTTTCATTTGTGTTTAACATCACTTTTAGGCATGAAACACAATCTTATGAGCACGAAGGAACTCCCATGTTAAGCTACATGTGTTGCCAAAGCACAGGAATAACACCTCTTTCATTCATTTTTACTTTCAAGTTCCTGTTGCTGATACACAGCTCATACTCCAGCTACAAACATAAATAGGAGTCAGATGTTTCTCATCCCTGATTGTCATTATTTAATTCTAAAGCCACAATTTTTTTTTCTTCAGCTCTCAGAGCACCTCACTGAAGTACTTGACAGAAATGTGCAATAGAAAAGTGGAAAGCAGGGCTATGGTGAAAAACAGACACAGAAGTACAAAAAGAGAAACCAACCTTTTGCTACAGCTTCATTTTTTTCTTAAGTCAGCTAACAACACGCTCTGCCTCCTATATTATAGATTTCTGTACAACATTATGCCCAAAGCAAGGGAGTGAAAAAAATCTTCTAAACAGTTTTGCTGTTCATAAATTACTGTCTTTAACAGCCATTTGAGCAGTCACACCTTCAGCACTGTGGTCTGCCCTTAAGTTGAACTAGGTTATTTTCCTTGTTATTCTTGTAAAGACAAAAGGAAGTCATGTTTCCTCCAAAATTTTCAGTTGTCAAGATGTCTTTTTAGTAGATTTTTTATGCTTTATAAGTCCTTCAAAAATCATTTTGGAGTCACTAGACAGAACTACAACAAATCTGAGTATGAATAAAACAAATCCACATGTGAGACTTTTGAAGGGAAGAATTCTTATGCTCTTGACATGCCACAGGCATGTGTTAGAAACAAGATTAACTGAGAAAAGACAAAAACTTTCAGAGTCATCACTAATCCATGATCTCTTTTGATCCTTACTCCCTCGGCAGGAGGTTTTAACTTTCCCAAGCCCAGGTGCTCAGAGGAACTACATTACTACTTTTATTCAGTCTTATTTACCAACCAAAAGGCCTTAACATGAGAGAAAATATGGAAAGGCTCAAATACCTGTGAAAACCCTGGAGGCTGTAGGACACATGGGGGAAAAGGAAACTCCCACACTCCTGTGTGGAACTGTCAGTCCATAAATCCCAGTAAACTGCGACTGAAGGCATTTAACCAGCAAATACAAAGAAACAAGAAATAAGTTACCAAGATCTAAAAAAAAAAATTATTATTATTGTTATTATTATAATTATTATAATAATCCCTTTCATTTCCAACCTTGAAGAGACATTTTAACATATCTACACAAACCTGAAGTAAATTCTCAACAGCATCTAACTGACCTGGGACACAATGTCATATTTTTGGAGCATAGACAACACCAACTCTGTGTTCAAAATATACGAAGACAGTATTAAGAGAAAATGTTAACGATAACAGCCTGACCCTGTTATTAGGCAATACAAGCAATAAATATTGTCCTACCCACAGAAGCACTGTGTTACCTCAGTATCTATTCTCTGGACAGTTGCACCTATTTGTTTTGGTTTTGGTTGTTTTTGAGAATAGCACCTAAAATTTGTTTCTGTTGAGAAATAAATCAACAGAAGAGACTGAACTTCCATTCACAGAAAAGCTGGGTGCTACTCTCAGCTAGTTCTGTTCTGAGTGTGGCCACGTACCCAGAACAATTTTCTCCCTCACTGGACACTGGTTCTTTAACAGTGGAGAGCATTAGCTGGATGCAATTTTGCAAGTGCGACTGAAATCATTAAGTCCTTTGCCAGAGTATCCATATATACAAAAAGTGACAAATTTATGCTTTCAACAATGCAGTTTATGGCCAATACAACAAAGTTAAATACTCTGGTGAAATGTATAACTTTTATTCTGTTTAGTACAGTACAAATATAATTAGACAAATCTTGACATATGCCTTTGGCTGGCACTCTGTTTTGCTTTGCAACACATTCTTAAAATTTAGGAATTGTTTGGCTAGGAATTCAGTTTGTATTTATGTACAGCCACTTTTCACTGAGGTTCTTTGCCTCAAGGGTGCAATCACTTTGTGTTCAAGGAATAGTCAGACAAACACAGAAAGCTTTTACCTGCTATAAATTTAACATCCCTGTAACTGAACAATTCGGTCTGCTCTCCCAGACATCTGAGTGGCAGCAAGACTAAACATTCCCTGGTCAATCCAATTCTGACTGAAGTCATTTTCTGCACAACACAAAGAGAAGGGAATTTGAAGGAAACATGAAAAAGTAACCTATGATATGCATTATTGAGAAATCTCAACTTTAACACCAGCCATATTACAGCTGTGCCTACTTTGAGTCCCCAAGTAATTATATGTAATGAAGGACTAATGTGTTGGAGGAACATTAATTAAATCAAACCTTTTTCCTGGTTGGCATGTTGTATTATTTATATTATATTGCACTTACAGGCCACAGTGTCCTTATGGAAATTAGATACAAGGGAAGAGAGATTTTTACCGTCAGCACTAAGTAGACCACTACCTTCAGAACAGTCGTAGAAGTTTTCTCATTGCTTGGACAAAAAAGGAAAGAAAGAAGCCGAGGGAAACTTCGGTTGGTGAGTTACAAATATATGCTGGCCTTCAACCAAAATCAAGGAATGTGAAAGTAGGGAAAATGAGGAGGAAATACCAAAAGGCTCATCGAACATCTTATTTCTAAAAAAAAAAAAAAATCTCTGAATGTATTAACTCAGACGTTAACATTTACTGCATTTGAAGATGTAAAAAATGAGTTTAAATTTAGCACTCACCTATGCATTACTGCAGTATCTTAGAAGCAGCAATGCTCAAAGATCCACAATTACCCTACATAGGTGTTGCATTACAACTAATCAGCAATTATATGCAGACATTTATACAGCATTTAAAGAAAAAAAACTTTGTGCCCCAAAATACTTTTTTTTTTTTTAAACTTGAATGAAATAACAATTTTAAAATCAGGCATTTTGGTACATCAAGTCAAGTGCTGTTAATTAGGTGATGAATTCCAGTCTTGTTCATTAAACAGAATTGCATTTAGCTGGGATTTACTAGATAAAGTCTAAAGTTAAAAACAAAGATTATTCCATTTTGAAAAGCTTCCTACACTTTTATAATAAAATTAATACTTTCCTGATCATAACAGATTTCAAACTTTCAAAGCATTTCACAAGAATTATGCCAATTTTATAAATGGAGAAACTATATTAAAACCAGCTGAAATGACCTGTCAGAGGATCCATAAAGAATCAACAGTGGGAGTGTGAAGAAGCTGCAGGTTTCTTAAGACCCAAGCATCATCACTTTTACAACCAAATTTGCATACTTGGGTAAAGGAGCAGGGAAAATGAGGCTATAAATCAAAAAAAAAAAATAAAGCCCTCTCTCCTAAATTGCTTTCTTTCCTACCAAGGCAGCAAAACTAGACAAGGATTCTCTCAGAAATAAAATTTTACCAATTAGTTTCTGAGAGCTGAATTTGTATGTTTCATTAATGAGAGTGAAAACAGTTAACAGGAAACAATTTTTTATATTTTTTAAAATTAGAAGTGGTGTTTATACAACTTAAATAATTGGAATGAACAGGTCACATGCCTGAATGACTTCTAAAAATATTTGAAAAAATGTCTTTTCCCTTCACTTTTCAAATTATATTATTTCGGTTAAACCAGATTAAGTGAAATTATAATGTTTCTATTAAAAACTCAGACCAATAAGGAACATTAGTTTTACTTGGTCCTTTGACATAAACTAGCACAAATTTGCATATAAAATAGTATTAATGCCAAGTCTGTGTCTCTATTCACCTGGTTTAAGTTTCTTTTAGATTAAATCCAGCTCAAGCCCAACTCCATTCAGTTGAAATGTACGAAGATAGAGTTAAAACTGATTTGGTCACTTCAATTCTATATTGTGCACAGATAAATCTTATTGTGATTTGATAATAAGCCAAACATTATTTTCAACCACAAACATTATTTTGGAAGCACAGCCTAATGGTAAAAGCATGAGATGGCAAATCCATTTTTAAATAGAAACCAATTTTCATCACAGATCACCGAGTGACTCTGGGCAAGTTAATTAACCTCCCTGCAATCTGTGAAATTGGGATAATACCTGCCTTGCAGTGAGGCTTATTTCATTAATGCTTATGAAATGCTGAGAGATCCTTAGATGGATATACTGTAGAAATAGAAACAAACTCAGTATTTCAAACAGTACTTTGGAACATAATTCCTACTTGAAAACACATCTCACTGTCAAGTAAAACGTCTGTTCATAAGCAGTATTTGAGTGACTTTAGTTGCATTGAAAATACATTCCACACCATATCAAAAATCACAAGAAAAATAACAAAAAAGCCACATTTTACCTGTCTCTTCTTTCAGCTACAGACAGAATTATCACTGTGCATTTACAGAACTCAGATTCTCATCACCAGCAGCCACAAATGGTGCAATCAACTTTGAAGAGTTCCTCAGAGTCTGCCAGTGCACCAGAATCCTCAACACAGAATCTACTTCTGACTGCAAAGCTGTACAGTTCATGTCCAGTGTAGCTGCAGTGCAAATATTGAAATATTTCACTGTACTTGTTTTTATTTATTATTTAGCTCCCTGATTCTTGTCTGCCTTCGAGAAAAGATTGCAGTAGGAAGGCGTTCATTGCAAAACCTGTAAGGTTGGAGATGAAACCAGGGTGGATGAGGTAACCGCAGCTCAAAGGGCTACCAACTAATTCAGAATGAATGGGGCTTTTGAGAAGATGCAGCAAGAATTCTGAGCACCAGCATTCTTCCTTCCAGCTAGCATGGTTGGCAAACTCTTAGCTGGGCACTCAAGGTCTGAGCATGCTGCTGTCTCAAAGGGGAAACAGGCTTTATGTCACCAAAAGTTCTTCAAAATATAAAATTTAAAAGCAGTTCCAGGTTTCCCTGGAACCTGAACACCCACACATCATTGCTTTTAGACAGCTTGCTCTCTTTAATTAAAACATGCTCTTTCCCTTCTCAAGTCACCAATGCCTACACTTGCTTACAGTTTGGTTCATTTTTTTAATATTCCCAGTAAGAACAATTATTTTTCTCTCCTTTATTATGTGACTACAAGCTGTTGCTGCATAACAGGTTATATTTCAACAACTCTGGTGTTTCACTGAGCCACAGTGTCTAACATCTTTAGGTCTGGAAAAAGTCTCTAATCCATGAGGTATGCCAGTTCCCCACACACCCCCCAAACAGTTGTTAATACAGATATTGCATGTGGATCATTCAGTGCATTTTTATCATTTCACATTGACCTTACAGAATCCAATTTAATGGAAGAGGCTTTCACATAAAGAAGATTGCATTTAGAATGATTCATTATTTAAATTAAAATTTCATTATTTAAATGAAAATAATTTTGTTCAAGTTTTTCTTTTCAAAGGAGACTCCTGGGGAACTTCATCTTTTGGCCTCTGTTAAAGGCTTTCATCTTCTGATTACAATTCCATCTATCAAAGGTTTCAACTTCAAACAACAATAACAACACTCAGGGCAATCCTTTGTCACTTGTATATAAACACAAGCATTAGTCAAATATTACAATACCATGTTACAGCTACTGTGATGTGCTTTAAACAATGCTCCTAAATTTATTCAGTCTTGCAGAAAACAGGTACCAAAAGTAACTCAAACCAAACACAGCACCTCTAATAGAAACAGGGATACCTACATTGACAAAGATGTTAAAATAACATTGTAACACCACTGTAAGGCTTTACCTAATGTGTTTCCTACAGTTACTCTTTATCCTACAGTGGGCACTCTTAATGCATTTCAGTACCACAGAAAGGCTGAGAACAAGTAACTGAGGCCACAAAACCATTAGAAAATTCTTCTAAGAGGTCACTGATGCCCAACTGAAAAATTTTTATCCAAAAATGGCAGATACACAAATAATTGTTTGACCATGTGCCAACATCTTCAAGTCCAATTATTAAGATCACCATAGCAAATTAATACATAAAATATCCAAAAAGGAGCTACTACATTACTCCAAAGTGAAGGAATATATTTTCAAAAAAGACTTACTAAACAGCAGCTCTGTTCGATAGACAGGCCTGGTAGATTTTTCCCTACTATTTAGTACAGCAAAAGCTCATCTTAACAATTATATTTTCTATTTTAAGTGCACTTTAATAGGACTGTTACAGGAAACAGCAGGCAAAACTGCAGACAAATGGAATGGCTGCAAAAATGCTGGTACTTACATTTTAATTTCTCTCTTTAGCAGTATTTGGACTATTATTGAAATAGAAAAACAATGCTTTTCCATAAATTTGGAAAAGCTTACCTGAAGTATCATTATAACATGAGGTACAGGTAATCATACACAGCACTGTTCTGCAGTCCTTCAAAACGTCACAAGCATTCATGGCTGAATATGGCTTCATAATGCCTGAGAGTTTACAATATTTAGCTGAAAGCAGCAGCCTACAAAGAGAAGCACAACCCCTTTTGTTTGTGAAATTCTTGTACGTGCTGTTCTTCCTAAAGAATACTATGCTTCAGAGCTAATATTTCTATAGCAAGTATTTACATAACGCCTATTACCTACACGGATGACCGCATTTTTCCCCAAACATGGAAGCCAACAAAGAATTCCTACAACTTATATACTCAACAGAAATTATCTTTGCTGTTTTCACTCCTGAAGTACCAATTCACAGCCTTTTAGACTTCCCACACACTGAAAACAACAACACAATGCTGTGGCACAAGCAAAGTAATTACCACTCTCTACGGCTTGATGACTCCCTTCTTGGCCTACTGAAACAGTTTACAGAAAACTAATTTTCTTAGTGATTAAGGAACATTAATAAGGAATGTATTCTTTCATAAGTCAAGAGTTACTGAACACCTAAATACAGCAGTGATTGATTATAAATGCATAATAATGATGTCTCAGCCAAAGACAACTGAACTGCAAAAACACATCATTAAGACTTGGGATTTTCTACTTCAACTTTCTTCTCTTGGAAAACTGTTTCAAGCAAATTAAGTACTTGGCCTCCTCTTTTTTCTTTTCCTCAGTATTAAAAAGACTACAAACTTCAACTGTTGGTTCAAAAGCCAGGTATTTTGGGGACTTGGACACATAAAAAGTAAAGTTTTTCAACTCCAAGGTGTTAACATTTAGTTGAAAGTCCAGCAGATAACATGAGTAACAATGATAAGCAATCAGTAACAGATAAGCAAATCCTGTGAAGCACACAGAGAGGGGTATTGTACACAATAAACTGAAGGGAGTAAGGAAAGCCTTGCCAAGATGTAAAGGTAGAAAGAATTTTCTGAAAACAGCACTGTTAAAGAAAACTATGACCTTAGCTCGTTTCCTTGGGTATTTGTATTTCAGCTTCAGAAAGTTATTTCATCATTGAGTGTGTGGCACTGAACTGTGCCATTTTTTACACTTGTCCCCCAGCTATATGTTACAGCCCCAACTGTCTCAAATCCAGCAAAAAGGCAAAATCCTTTGGGTTCAAACATATTGTTTCCCATGACATTTTACACGTGAGCTGAGATTATAATTAAATAAAATATTAGGAGCAACTAACTACTCATTTTGATAACAATTAACAGAATTCTGGTACAAGCTAGGACAATTGTGTTATCATGAAACCAGCTCATGAGTATCGTAGTAACTCTTAAGTGAACCTAAAAGTAATCTCATTTTCCTTAAAACTGAGTGGTAAGAACATTAAAAACTTTAGATTCATAAATGTAATAACCTCTTTCACTTTCACTGTGCTCTACAATTTTCTTGTGCACTAGACCAACATGTAAACATCTCTCAAAGTAAAAAGTAAGATTTAAAACTCCAAAACCAGTTAACACTGGTAAATGAAGTACATGTTTAGATACAAAAAATATTCCTCTGCTAGAATCACCTTGCTGAAATAAGTGAAGTAAAGACGTAACAAAAAAAGGGAATTTTGACATTTCATATTTTGTGGAATGCCATTACTGCACAGGCAATCACTGTCTCTAACATATAAATTAACATCCTCCTATCTGTCAAGTGTTCAGGTAATCACAGGGTTTAATGCACAATATGGTTGTTAGAATGTGACCTGACAAAAAGAAAAAGAACACAACCTAATTTGGACTATGAAATCTATGATCTCACTGGCAAATGACAGTTTGACAAGCTATTATTCTGCATTTTGGCTTCTCCAGTAAAAGCAATTTTACGCATATGTAATTCTATTAGTCATACAGTCAACTGCCTGTGGAAGATTACTTCAAACTGTAAAATTTGCTTGGTCATTCAGGACTTTGAACTTATGTAAATATTTGCACCATGAATAGAAATTTAATGATCTGTATATACACACACCTAAGAAGAAAACATGAGCCACTATTCAAAATTATCCCGTGATGTTATCATTAACTGTAACCATAGACTTTCTTCAAGAAATTATGCAAAAAATCATTAAGCCCATTAATTACCTATATATCAGCTGGCACTGGCTGTTCCAGAAGTAGCATGTATGGGACAGCTCTGTATCCAATCTGTTTCACATGCCAATATGTCATCTGCTAATAAGCACCATTATTATTATTCACAACACTACTTACATACTCTCTTTATGGATTATTCTACTCCCAATGCCTTGTTTTTGCCAAGGCAAACATTACTGACAGTTGTCTCTACTCAAGACCACTAGAAAAATCCTATTACCAACACAAAATTACCAGACAAGCCTCATGTGCCCATGGCTCCCACACTTTTCAGTGACTCAACTGCATTGCTAACGCTCCAATAAAATATATTGCCAAAGGAAATACTCTAATGATAACTTCAAAGTGTAAAATACATGCTTGGGAAAGGTGAAATTATGCCTTCAGAAAAAAACAAACAAACAAAACATTTTCAGAAAGTTGACACAAGAAAACAAAGCACACACAACAATAACAAAAGTTCAACACAGTTTTACTACCTGCAGAAATGAGGTTTCCATTGGATAGATTTTGTTAAGCTTTAGCTACACTACTCAAGGACCTGCCTCAATAATAAAGCATCGTGGTCTTGCTTTCTTGCCAGGAGTCAAGAAAAATCAAGTCTTGGTTTATGCAAGGCCTGTCAGCATTTCAAAGTGTACCACTCCTCACAGCTGCTCAGAATAGCTCTTATCAGCCAAAGGTCTGCTACTCTGATTGCTGGTTTCTTCCAAAAGGGAAATAAGAAAAAACAAGGAGAAACCACAACTAAGGAACATTTAGATTACTTTGTTCAAGTTCAGTTTTACATGTAATAGAAGATTTGCCCTATTAAATTCCAGAAAATATCAGTTGTATAAGATAAACATCACAAAGCACCATTTTCCAAAGTACCTAAGCCACTTATGTGAGCCTGATCCTTCTTTTGAGAGATCACACAATCTAATTACCGCAGGTCACCAAACTCTCACATGTCTAATAATGCAGACAGTAGAATTTATAAGACATGCTCAGCTGCATCACCCAAACCTGTAATTGCTTTGTGAAACCTGTTCCTCTGTACTGATGAGTCTCTGAGGCTGTGTCCCTGGGGAAGTTACTAAGGTAGACAAAGGGGAGAATAGGGTTTTCTTACTGAAACATTTAAAGTAATTTCTCACTAGGCCAAGGTCAGGAGAAGATGAAAATTAAAGTCCCATTAGCCCCATCAACCAAAATATAGGAGTAGCAACTGACTTAAAGTATTATATTACAACTACCAAAACAAGTGGCAATGAGAACATACCTTTGTATACTATGTACAGAAAATACTGCAGGTGAGAGGAAAACAAACAAAGCTCTTAAAAAATAGTACCTTTGGTAATCAAAGGAGCTTCACACTTTGTAGCAGTGTGGCAGACCTCCGGGAATTTATCCCAGTGGTCTGACCATACTTAGTGCTGCTTTGCACCTGTCCCTCCCCTGTTCACCCAGGACTGGCCAGGTGTCACTGGTCAATCATTTGCCCATTGGCTCATCTCTCACCTTGCCCTCCCCTGACCGAAGGCATAAGAAGCCCAGGTGAGTGACGGTCAGGGCCATTTTTGCCAGGTTTACCATTTTGCTGTTTGTTCTTTGACCCTTGTTTTTTCCTCTGTGAGGAAATAAAGATCTCTGATTTAGTGGTAAGTGGTCTGTCTGTTTATACCTGCAAACAGCTGCCACCACCTGCCCAGGACTGGAGCTCCTGAGCTAAGGGGGCTACCAAGGGTGGGCACGGTGGTCCCAGAGAAGTCCAGCGCCGAAATAGCAAAGCAACAATACTTCTCTCTCTCTCACAGAATATTCAGCAAATTACATTTGCTTCTGTATAATAATTTCATCCCTAACAAGATCAGAGGAAATGATTTATTCCACCCCCAGTCTTCCTACATTTGTACGTCATCCTAGGGGACACTGACTTTCTGAACACTGAATTGCTTTTGGCCATCTGATATTATATTACTGCAGCCTTCTGCAAAAGGAATCAGAAAAGAAAAAAAATGGGGCGGGGGGGGAAATAATTACATTAATGCTGAGAATCAAAGTTTATTGACTTTCCCTTGAGCTATAATACCAAAAAGATGATTACAGAAGTTGTCAACTTATTTAATGATAGCACCAACTTCTCTCTGAATTCATCAAAATATCTTCTGAAAAAATTCTCAAAAGTTTTTCAAGCAGACTAATACATTATTAAATCTAGTTCATCTCACTGAAGATAACTGTATCTGCCTCTGCTCCTTCTGCCTCTTTGTGCCTACCAAAACATTAAACATCATCATTGTAATAAAAAAACTCCACAATGCTCTGAATTGTTGCATTCTCAAGCAAATGATCATCCCATTTTCACATCCCAAGTACATCCTACTCATTCTAAAAAACCTAGGGAAAGCGTTTACTAGAATGCAGTTCTAATAAAAGTGAACACCTCATCCCCACCCATGGCAGCTTGCTCTGAGAACTTAAGTTCAAAACATGGTATTCTGCAGTATGGACACTCCAGTGGACAAAGATTCCACAGACCATTATGGGGTTTTCAGTTTTCACTCACACTGATCCCTCCTAAGAAAGAGGACTGCCTATACCTGTATTTGTTCCAAAAGTTCTCTTTTAAAACTGTTAATGCTTCTTCCTCCTTTGGAGAGGAGAGCAGATTTCTGCTCCCAATACTTTTTCTCTAAGACCAAGAATGTCAACAGGAATGTCTTCTTTCCCTCACTTTTACAAAATGACTTTATTGTACAATGTGTACAGGGAAATACTTAGTTAGACAGCTGATAATGAGAAAAAATTACCAGAGATGCCTTTTTTAGCTTCTCCATCAGGGTCAGCAGTGCAACAGAAGGTACCACTCTAGCAAAACATTTGTCCTTGTATCATTTACAATACAGCTTTTTCAAAACATACAGGGGCAAGTACAATACAACTGTTGTCAAGTTTTCTGAACACTAACAAAGCTGGGAAGTACTTAATTAATTGAACAAAGCTGTAGCTTATCACGTTCTCATTCAATACAAGTGTGAGCACACTATGCAGCGTTTACAGTAAATCTCTTCCGAACAACATGCAATTAGAAGACCCATAAAATATAGTGAACAAAATACAGTCTAAAGGAAAGATGGAACTTCTTTAGAAGCAAATGCTCCTTCAGCAAGATCTCCCTTAGTCAATCTGTTTCTTTAGTTCACATGTAGGAGACAAATCAAGTTTGTTGGTTTCATTATCTGGTGATCGAACAAAGGTATTTATGCTGGAACATTCCTGCCAACACACGATACACCTGCACGTTTGTAACAATTTAACATGGTTTAGTCACAGCATGTTGCAGTGAATAGGCCCTTTGATACTCATCCACAGTCAAATGCTGCATATGAGATCACTCTGCAACAGAAAACTGCTGTGAAAGTTTGGCTTGAACACAACACTGTTCAAGAACACCGTTCAAACAGGATATCATGACATGACAGATCAGAAGAAACAGCTTTCACTAAAAAGCAGACAGGGCATGCTGCTTACCTTGTGCAAGGTGATTTGTTCTGTAGCATTAGAAAGGACATCATCAGACAGAGCCAACCCCCACAACTGAATTTGTGTCAGTGCCTCCCATGACAAGAACAATCACTTACATTTAGGCATCTGTCAGTCCTGTGAGGGGCAGTTGAGATCTACCCAGGGAGCAATACTCCGTAAATAGGACCAAACTTCTGTACATTTCAAATGTGCAATCTGGTTGGCTTAAATTAGCTTTTGCCAGGTAGGAGAAAAATGAAAAAAAAATTTAAGTTTCTAAGTTAGAAGGAAAATGCATTCTAACACTCTCCAATTAAATTAGAATTCTGTATTCATCACTAAACCTTTATTCCTATAGTGAGTCTTTAAATGCATAAGAAATGGACAAGTTCTTTTTAGGACCTTTCAGCATTGTCCAGGCTTGGAAGTCAGCAAAGATTTTCCTGGAAGAAATTCAGTTTGCACAAGTATTTAAACAGTGACAGCAGCAATGATTAGCATTACTATAGCATCAACTAGAGGAATGTACTAAAACAAATGTTTATAAAGTATTGACTTAAATAGCATAAAACATAATAGGTTCAGATCACCACTGTCTTCCTCAACATCTCATTTTCATGATAACAAGAATAAGCAGATTTACCCACCTGCAGGTTAACAGGTTTGCCTATATTTTAAACTGTACATGTGAATTATAGTACGGATTTATGCTCCTCATGCAGAATACAGCATGCTGACATTGGCAAAAAGCATGAAAAAGAAGAATCAATTGGCTACTGCAGATTCTCTGTTCTAACCATTAGTAACAACACTTGAAAGGCCACAAAGACTACTACATTTCACAACAAGAACGTGGCCAAAAGTCATCCCCACCTCGTTGCACTAAACCCAAGTTTGAGTTTCTGCACAGTGAAGCCACTTCTGAACACTCACCTGCAACCACTCAGCTCAGCTCACCTGAGACAGATACTAAGGGCTGGGACAGCCACCAGACATGGTCTTGCAGGAGAGCAGCTGGCACAAACAGGTTATTTTCTATCTTCCTTGCTCATGTCATTTCTTTGAGAAGATCAGCAGAGATTCCAAGAAATTCTTTAAATAATTTGAAAATTATGATGGAGAACAATAGATTGAGATACAAATATGTGGTGTGGGCTTAAAGGTGAAAATTACTTAATGAGGAATAATTTGTTAGACAGTTGGACTACTGTAGAACTGAGTAGTCATTGAATTATTTTGTGATATCAAAATACTGCATCTTTGGTATAAATTGTTATAAATTCCAATTCTTAAGTCTGAAATACTGTAACATACAATATGGCACTTGCAGTACTATGATTATTTTGATATTACACTTCATTATCAAATAAAAATGCACATCTATTATCAATAAGTAAGAATAATGCCTAACCTACACAGCAATAATGAAAATCGCAACTTCAAGCTATAAATTGAAACCCTTGCAGAATGAAGCCAGCTTTTCCTGTTGACAGTACACAGTACAAAAGACAAAATTAGAATGTTTAATTTCTACTAAGAGTTCAAAACTGCGATTTCAGAAGGGCTTGATCAAGAATGTCTTTTTTGAAAATGGATTTGCTTTGACCTTTTGATAGTCTTCCTAACTAACTTCATTTAAAGGGTGCCTAATATCTGCCGTGACACGTACTATCCCTGTTTCTAGTCCTAGCAAATTTTTCTTACTGGGATGATACTGCATTTCAGTAGCTCTTCCCTCAAGTGTTTTCAATAAAACAATAATTACATGCCAGTTTGGAATCTGCTTTTGTTCACAAGACAACTGAATGGCTTCAAACTTTAGTTTTGTATTTACCCTGAGGCTGCATGAAATGGAAGGGCTTGAATGTGTCAAGTTTTCCTGTTAAGTAGTCAAAGCTCTTTGCTAAATCTTTCTGGTGACTTCAGTTCTTTGCAACTGCCTTTGAATACCTTTAAATAAGCAATTCCCTGAAACCATATTTCAGTCTTACTGCTCTCACACAGAAGTGTGGGCTCCCTTTGTAATAGTTAAAAGTGTACAGCTGTTTTCAGTGGGTGAAGCCTTGGATATGTAGGCTTCATTGGTCGACAATTTTAAGACATATTAAAAAAATAAAATACTTCCACTTTCTTTAAGTACCTTGTTAAATGCAAACCCTTCCTGTGCAATATATGCAGGATGCTGTGCAAAGATAATGCTGTTTGCAGTGACAAACAACACACACTTACCCAGACCAAGCTTTTTCATTACTGACATTGTTTTTAAAAAAGTTGGGCCAAAAGCTTAATTGAATAATTAAAGTTGAATCTCTTACCAGCTATGATTAAGCAGAGTCCCTATAACTGTAATCTGAATATCTTTTTGCCATTATTGCCCAGCAGCTACAGCTTCAAGAGACACAGTATAGACAGAATTCTGTCGCACATTATACTTTAACCAAGAACATCAGGCAGAACATCAAGCATAATGCGTTTTTCGTGTTTAGCCCAGTGAACAAGCCTTTTTCTCAAGACTGAGAAGTTAGCAACCCAAGGGAAAAGGATTATGAGAAATATATCGGCATTTCCAATGGGCTTTAAAGCAATCTAATTACGTAGCCACACGCTATGGTTTGTGAGAAAACCAGCAACCTAATAACTGGATTGTCATCAGAAAGAAAATGAAAAGCTCATGCTAGCAGTGAAATACTACATTTTCCTGTGCCATCTGCATCCTATAAAGTCCTGTCACTATCTCATTGGGCTGACAGACTCTCTACCAGATAGCTTAAGAAATACCTGCCCTATTTCATGCTTAAAACTACAATGAGAGGCATTCAGGTTCAAGCACCACCTTCCAAAAGAAAAGGATTCAAAACCTGTTAGTTGCAGAATTTCAACTTTACAATGAAGTAAAATTTTGCATAACATTTATGATGAAATAAAATAAGACTCATTGATACCGCACACATTATTAGTCATTCTCACTTAAAACTTGAGGAACATATTATTACAGAAATTGTGTTTGTGGACTTACTAAGTCAATTACAGATAGTAGTTTACACCACCACTAAACCACCTTCAGGAAAGTGAATGTAACACATTACCCACAGTTACGCCCTATGAATGTTAATTGCTTTGTTTTGAACCTTACCCACTACTACTTTCCTTTTACTTCCTTTCTCAATCATTCACCTGACATCCACAAAACAAAACCACTGCAAATAGACAAATGTTCAATTAATGTAATGATTTAACTTACTGTACTGTGCTACATTATTTTTTTCCTTCTCCCAGCTTTCAAAGAACACTGTTTACATTGTGAAAACCTACTTTTCCCTCAAGCACTCAATTTTAGGAGTGTTTTCTTCTTATCCAAGTTACTTAAAACTATGTACTTGTTATCAATTCTGAGCAAAACTCCCATTGATGCCCTTTCTAATAATGCTATCGTTACCATATAAAGCCCAAATGCAGCATTGCTTTGTTTCATCTACTTAATGATGTGCCAGTGTTTGAACAATTTGTCTTTAAACCAAGAGCTTCGAAGAAATAGCTGCTTAACAGTAAAAAAATAAGTAAAATAAGTTAAATAATTAAAACTATTTAAATACAGTATAGCATTCTAATTCAATACAGAAAAAAAGTTCCTTTACTGTCTCATTTCTGAAAAAATATATCAGAGACAACAGAAAATATAGGGTTGATATCCATTTAAAATATGAAAGTCAAACCTTGATTATCAGCATCACATCCAGTCCTTACTTTATTCCCCAGGCCTTAGTAAAAGAATAAAAAGATTTTCCTCTCCTTCCCAGGAAATAGATTAGGTAGGCATGACATTTTTCCACTTCACTGTTGTACGCGGTAACAAGCTTTCCTTTTGTAGCATTTATGAATTCAAACAGTGCTGGGGTTAAGCTGGAGCAAAGCAATTTGGCATGCTTGCATCTGCTTTTATCAGGGAAAGGAAAAGCAATCCATGAGGTCTGGACTGACCTTAAAGCTCAAGTATTTATTTGGAGATTCTAAGGGCTTACCAATTGTGTTTGGTAAGAGGGAACTTAAATTCTATCACACTCACACCCAATGTCACCTTAATTCAGGCAATCGCCTTTCAGTTCTTCTGCAGGGCCAATAATGTAATTGGTATTCTCGTACTACAAATATTCTCTCTTTAGAAAGGACACATTAACTACACACTCCCATTCTACCATGCTGCTTTCTACAGGACATATCAGGTGTCCAAAGTCAGCTACTTCCAAATTCAGATAACTTACTTAAAAAAATTAAATCTATGCTGTTCAATGCAATTGTATTTTCAAAGGATATCTACATAACTCTGATGCCTCTGATATATAACTGTCCCAGAAAAACGTTAAAGTCAATCATCTTACAAGTAAACAACTACTAGAGAAAATTGTCCTAAAAATCTCAGACATATGAAGGAGCTGATGTCGAAAACAGGCCTTTGCTGCTTTTACTAAGCCATTTCTCAATTAATCTGCTGAAATACAAATGCATTCAGGGAGCACTTCTTCCTGTAGGAGCTGGACACTCCTGTTTTGTTTCAACGTAAGATTTCTCAAGTTCTCTTGTGAAATCTGAGTAACTTTCAGTGTTTCCAACTCTCAGGTCCACAATAAATTAAAAGAAACACATTAGAAACTATTAACGGGGAAACATTTATTGCCTCTCAATGACAAAGATACTTGATCAAATTTAGATCCACTGCAGTGCAAGCAGTAAAACAATGTGAATACATAGTGTGCTGCTTTGCAAATGGAACACTTCCATCTTTCCACCTAATAAATAGCACCGTTATTGCCAGGCAGTGATGTGCCAGTGATTAAGGTTTTATTATTCTTTTTTTCACTTTATTCAGTCTTCCTCCATCCTTTAACTACTGGAAAATCTGAGACTATTTTAAAACTGATGGTACATAGAATTAATTCTCAATGACATGATAAGCAAGTCCCACATTTCATATACTCTAGGTACACCAGCATCCTATATTCAAATACAGAATATGCAAAGGTGGTCCTTAAGGACACAGTTTAGTGGCAGTGCTTGGCTAATGGTTGGACTCAATGATCTGAAAGGTCTTTCCAATCTAAATCATTCTAAATACACATTTCACATTAAAAAAAATGACCAACAAGAAAGAGAACTGTTGTAATTCTTAACTCCTCTGCTGAGTACTTGAATTGAGCACAGAATTACAAAAGGAAAGACCCTTCATTCCTTTCTTCTCCAAGTTCCCTTCAGAGATCCTCTTTTCTCTATCTGGAGCCAGACTAATCTCAGCTCAAACACAAACATGCCCAGAGAATCAGGAATTCAAGCCACATGTTCTCACAAAAAGATAAATTGATTCAGTTCACCAGGTCTGCTCAGGGCTCAAAAGCAAAGCAATCAGGCTCTCAAAAGACACAGAGATCACCACGTGCAATTCCATTACAGCCAAGGACAAGGTTCTACAGTCGAGATGTTTCACTGCCATTTTCTGCTCACCCGGCCTGTAAGCTTAACATCCCACTAACATACTAAGGACAGACCTAAACTGCCTCTTCAATCCAAAGAAAAGCTGCATGATTCTCTTAATTTGACATCAAACCCAGATCAGTAGCTGATGCTAAGGGGTAAATCATAGCAGCTTAATTTTAACTCAGAGCTAAAGGGGTGAGACAGCAGCTTCAGGACGGAGCCGGCTCATATTCAGCAGTTCACAACAAAGGTGTGCTGAGCTTCTATCTACATGGACTAGAGCATCTACGAAATGTGCTCAAACTAGGGCAGAATTAGTCACCACCTCCTCTCCACAGAATCTTCCTCCTGCCAGGATCTCTCCAAGGCAAAGCAAGTCTGACAATTAATGCAGGTAGCAGCACCTGAGAGCAGCTGTGCAGATGTGCCATCTAAAGGACACAGGCACTGCAAGGGATCGGACAGACGTTTTCACTCTGTTCCCAAATAAAGAACAGGAGAAAGAATTGAGTGTGTGCACGTGTGAGTATGAAATGGAAGCCAAATCTATCTAAATTAGAGATACTTATAAGGAGGTTGTTTGGTTCAACGTCACCTATGGCAGGCAACACGACAGTTACCATGATAACTTTAGATAAAAAGAAGATTAGACAGGTACAAACAGCTGTAAACCTACAGAGTGCTCCTGCCACATACAGAACTCCACTTTCTAGCTTCTCTTAAATGTTTTTCTTTGACAACGCTTTTATTCATTAGAAATATTTGCTTGCTCCAATCTCTTTTTTCTTATACATTTTTCTTATATATATTAGCTCAACTGCCTATATATATTAAAAATTAATGTACCATGTCATGGAAGACAAACATGATCAGAAAAAAAAGCAAACTCACACCACAGCATAGCATACATTTGCTTCTTCTGGGCTATACAAATCTGTTGTTTAACTCGTCTTTAAACAGTTGATCATAGTGATTTACAATTTATAACAACCCAAATTCATGTCAATTTAAATTTCACTGCATAATGTGACTATCTTGAATTTCTGCATCTTTCTTTTATGTTGCAGGCTGCTTTAATTATCCCAGTTCAACTTTCTGAAAGTGACAACAAAAATCTGAAAATGAAAAGATGAAGTTTGTTAAAACAAATATAAGTTTATGGGATATCTGAATCTCAGCAAAATAGCTTATTGATGAAAATGGGTCTCTGCCAGGCTGCCTGATGTAATATCCAATCTCTTTTTAGCAAAAAACCCACCCTATTTCTACTTTAACTATTAATCAAAGAACAATTAAGTTACACATTTATGAGCAAGTATAGAATGCTAAACTATCTTCAAAGACTAAAGTTATTGTGATATTATACACAAAGACAACTACGATGCTCTCCTACCTAAATTTTAGGTATTTATCCACTTAATACACAGCGAAAAATCCACAGTTAAGCAACCTTATGTATCTTAATTTCCTGCTTTCCAAAGAAATGCTTGATGCATACTACTACATAAACAAGCCTCATGCAAATTCAGAAGAACCATTAAAAAGTCACTTCCAATTTTCTTGTTTTTCTCACCTGGCATTATTAATCTAGGGAGCAGATGCAGGACCAGTGCATTTATTTTTAAACACACTGGCATTAATCTTTGCAAACATAACTACACCAGCACAACTTCACCGTGAACAAAGCAGAAGTCAGCACTTATTCTCTAAGATTTGGAGACCCTCAGCATATCAACTTTCTTTACATTTTCCCTCTATCACTCAGCACTTTTGTCTGACAGGGAAGCCAGGTGGCTAAAGAAGTTGTCGCTATCAGCTTTGTCTTTAATCTCTGCACTCAGATCTGTGAATGTAACACAAAGAGTGTAAGGCAGTGCTTGTCACTGCAATATAAGAAATACACTTACCTTTAGAGTATCATCTTTCTGTAATTTGAGGCTACAAAGGGATAATAAATACATACAGATGTTTGGCCTATACATTAATAATCATGTTGAATTTGTGCAGCTACTACTGTATGAAAAATGTCTGTACTAATAGATGCTGCTTCCCTCTACTGCTTTAATAACACCACTGTTTGGTCACGAACACTGAACTCATCCAGGAGTCCTGTACATGGAGATGGGAGCCAAGGCTGAAGAAATTTTGGCCAGTCCCAGTTTCCTCTGAAGTTAAAGAAGACTGCCCTGCACGTCAGTGAAACAACACAGACAAAAGATCGATTTACACAAACGCAAGTTTAACCTGGAAGATGACTAACAAACAAGTAGAACTAACTACCAAAGGAACTGGACACTTATCCCTCTCAGTCTCTTCAAATGAAGACAAGCTTTGCAGCAGATCCACTTCAGCTGAGCACGTTACCTGCTGCCATTGAGGGAAATGAGTGACATTTTACATTTCCCCACAGGAAATCAAACAAAACACTTCAGTGACCTCTTCTGATCTGTACTGCTATAAACCTATATCATCCTCGTAACCCTTGGTACAATTTTTATCTAAGTTTAGCACAAAAAGAAACACAAATTTGTGCAAAACCAAAAATTTTTGAGCCTTTCCTTCAGCTTTCCTGGGAAAATTGATGGAGAATTACTTCTTATCTGCACCTCATTACTGCTCCCAAAAAAACCTCCCACTTCTACCCTTTTCCCTCTTTTAATTTCAGAATTGCACTTAAATTACAATGATTCTTCAAATTATTTAGACTAGCAAGATCTGGCTACATAAGGAGTAAGATAACCATTCCAACAAAAACAGGTCAAGGAACAAAGCTGCACATCTTTTAGCTAGGAACTCCAAAGTTAGAAAATAGGACCACAGATTTCAGGTGCTTTTGACTACACTACTGCTGAAAATATTTAAGTAGATTTTAAGTGTGCTTGTGTACGTTACATATGCATGTTTTTATCAGCATGCATTGGGTTATTTCCTCAGAAATCCTTCTCTCTTGTCCACAGAAAATCTGATTCAGGTTTCAGAGTTTTTACTGGGAAAAGAAAAACAATGCAAGAAATACATTTTAGCCTTTCTATGTTACAGGTTTCGTGACAGAAGCAGCAGCTTTCTGCTGTTTAAAATGTTCCTGTTCACTTACATTTTATTTCTGATCTTGTTTTGGATATTCTTCATCTGTGACATTGCCATTGATTTATTCTGGTCAGAAATCATAGGATTTAATTTGGTTGAGCAAACCAGTGGGCTTCCCAAATGAATTATCATCAACTTTTTTTATTTTTTTTTAATTTTTTTTTATTTTTTTTTACTTTTTTTTTTAAGGAGGCCAACAACTACATTTCCCAATGAGCTGCACTCAGAGAAGTTCATTACACACTTAATCTTCAAGACCATCAGAAGTCACTCTGGTTCTGTGTCATGCTCTCAATGATCATATAGTGTGTAAGTGATGTCTATAAGGACCAGGAGAACAGAATTCAGCAGAACATCTTCATCTATTTTTTTCAAACCTAGAGCATTATGTCCCATTTCATTTTTATGAGACTTATTTCAAACTTCTCCCAAGCAGGTCTTGGGCACAAAGCTGACGTTTTTCTTTCTCTTCCCTTTCCATAGCTCTCTTTCAAGCCACGCCCAGAACTCATCAGATAGAATGGCATCAGCCATTGTTGAGCTTTACAACATTCATATTGATTGGTATCTCCCAAAGGCACATTGTCATCATTTTACCACTGACGGGGTTATGGGCAGACACACACTTTGACATTCCCCTTAGATGTGATAAATGCAATCCTCATTTTCTCAGATCTTCTGCAATTCACCACATATCCATCGATCACCACAGAATGACCCTTCCTATTCCACTGAAGCTGTGAAACCCAAAGATATAAATATCTTCCTGATTCATACATATGCCGTACATTCCACAGTCCTATTTTTCATTAGATTGTGATGATTCAGCTCATCATTTCCATGATGAAAATATTAACTAGTGTATTCCTTTTGAATACTGTTGTACAGCATCACTTTGAATAAAACATTATTAACAGGTTTCTCCCCCACTATAACTGATCTCATTTTTAAATACCAGAGGGCATTCCTGACATGTGCCACACGTGATTCATTTTGCTTGTGGACTGCCACAATCATTACTATTACAACAAACAGAAACCAGTTGGTGGTTTTCACTAGCTGAAGTTTTACGTGGAAATTTTACTCTAGTAAAAGCATTTTTAAAACTAGATATAACAGGCTAGAAAAAATTCTTCCTATGCTTAACACAGGAAAAAACACTAATCAGCATTTACTAAGCATTATGGTTTGTGCATCTTGTGCCAATATTCTCAAAACAAGTAAAAACTGGTTATTGCAAGAATAAAGCAGCCAAGTCAGCCACACATGAACTTTAAAGAGCAACCTGCACAAACTCTGTGCCCTAACATTGCTCCTATCACAGAACTACTAAGAGTGTAGAGATTACGGCAAGATTTGGCCTAGGGTATAAAATTCCAGGTGCACTATTTTTGGAAAATATACTAAAATCGCCATAAAGTTTTGAATACTTTAAATGCTAAGCAAGTGCTCATGAAAACAGAGATGCCTGTCACTGCCCAACTGAATTATAAAGCTGTTCTTAGTTTTGGGTCTGAAATATAAAAGCTTTCCATCTCTCATTTCAGATAAGGAAATTGCGATTCTTCTTTGGAAATTAACTTTCCATCTAGTTCTTGGACATGGGGTTTTTTTAATATTATTTTTGAACCACAAGTCATTTAATTATTAAATGTGGCTTACATTTGCATCTCTGGAAACAGTTTTTTTATTCCCTCTTCTTCTCTCATTTCATTTCAGCCCATTACCAGGGTGTGAGCAGGTTGCTGACTATGCTGATAGGCAGGGAGCAGGGAGATGTCCTCGCCCCACATTTCATTCAGATAATAGAAACCTGCAAGCTGCTCAGTGTGACAGATGAGTTCTGTGAGCTAAAGCAACTTGTTCCGCCTGTCAGGCTGCAAGAGCCTACAGCAGCAAGATACAATTGTGATGACACCACCATCGCGAAACTGGGTCAAACATACGGTCACTTGAAAACAGAATGTCACCCATTCTTTCTACTCCAGGAATTTGATTCAGTGACACTAAAAGCTGTTAGATACCATTAGCTTTATATCCAGGTTCAAAATGAAACTGTTTCTCTGGCAGTATTTGAAGGATCCTCTGGCGGGCCCTACTTTGCCATTAAAGTTCGTGGGAATCACAAACTGTCAAATAATGTCACTGTGGCCCAGAGCGAGTGGGTGCTTTATGAGCACAACACTCTCCGTGTTGCACCAGGGCAGCTGGGCCTTTGGAGTAATATCACCATTATGGCCTTTGTGGAGTAAATGCATTAAAATCTTCACAGAATTTTAAAGAAAATTATACAGATATAAAATGGCTTTGTAATTGCAGAAATAAAAATAAAAGATAGCTGAACTCATGCCTAAACCTATTATATTGTTTAGATCATCATCTCATAGAAAAAGTAATTTTTTTTATTTTTAGTGGAATAAAAGAATTATTGAATGAATGTTAGTAAAAATGTAAAGATAAACGAAAAGTAATATTTAATAAATTGTTCCAATAATTTCCCTCACTCTTGGAAGATTTACTCGCATCACACCATGATGCTGAAATACCCCATGCTATATTACAAGCATGTACTGTTCAAAGATTAAATAACTGTGGTATAGACATTGCACCACATGCTGGTTCTAGATAAGATTTGGAAAAGCAGATAATGAGATGAAGATAGTTCTGGTAATACTCTGATGCTGGATGATCAAAAGCTTGCATGTATAAATGACATGTAAACCTCTCTTCTTTAACAGAATTACACTGTGTATATGTTTCAGCACAGACAACTTTAGTGCAAAAGTCCTAGAAATGTAGAAGGAAACTGTAAAGGTCTGAGACATTCAAAAGTAATTTCCTTCTCAATATTTACCAATTTGTGTTGACAGCCTGAGTCAAGCTCAAATTATGGACTCAGGCCAAGTACAAATTCCCAGCCTATTAGATTCTACAGTTGAATTTAGGTATTTCAATACAGCATAATGAAGACATTTTATATATTTCAGGTTTTGATGTATGTCTTTTTCTGGTTTATGTTATATACTTGCCTTTCTAGTTCAACAGAAAATTTTTCAGGAAAAATATTTTCAAGAAAAACTTCTCATGGAGCCATTCTGTTAAGATGATTCATATTTTTGTGCAGTTAAAAACTTATATAATTCTCAAAAATAATTGTTGTTTACTTGCTTTGATTTCTAAATGTCTTTGATCTCATTCATTAATATTCATTAAACTTCTGATGTTGGACTAATGAGAATCTAACACATTTATGAGAAGCTATTTAAACAATGCTATCAATTTTTTTTCTGACTTATGTTTTTCATCAACACTGACAATACTTAGTTCTTTGTATTCTCCAGTTTTTCCTTCAAACTTCCTGAAGACATGGTGCACATTCTCTAAAACAAAGGGGGATTCAACAAATGCGTAACTAATTCAGCCAGTTTTGAGCATAGAACCTAAGCAGATAACAAGAGAAACACATAATATATATGGACAGAACGAATAATGCTCAAAGGAAGAATCCAGCCACAACTTTTCAGCCTCAGGAGTTTACAGGCACAAAAGCAGCAGTGCTGTTGCCAGAAGACATGAGCAGCCACTGATATTTCCCATCCCAGGTGCACACACAACATGCAGGAACAGCGAGGCACTTGTGTGCTTTGTATTTCAGAAAACATCAGCTGTGTTCAGATTGAGTTTCCACTGCTTGCAGTCCACACCCACAGGAAGCTGAAAGGAAGAGTGTCCCAGAATGCTGCCCAGAATCACCTGCATTGCACACACAGCATTAATGAGAAGCACCCAGGGGAACCAATGTGAGCTCAGGGGCTGAGACAATCCACCACAACATGGCAACAAACAGATTCAATACAATATATCAAAATTTAGATAGATAGATATATATATATATTCAGATAACGCTACACCAGTCTGAAACCATCCATTAGAGGATTCTATCTAGGAGTTCACTCCTACACTACAAGAGAAATAGCCATTATAATGACAGTAAAATAAATGTGCAAATGCAGCAAAGTACATAATTATGCAGTGCCCACTACAGCACAGACTCACCCATACACCAAATCTCCACACATAGAAAGCCACTGCTCTGGTCTCAGTATCAAATAATAACAAAAAAGTTCAAGGACAAAGTATTCCTAATTCTAGGATTCCCAATGCATCTCACAGGATTCTTAGTACCTAATACCTCAGAATCTACTACCAACTCCAAACTTTTCAAGGGAGTTTCTTTTGTATATCAAAGTTTAAAAGATCCTCACTGGTACAATTGTTTTATTCTATGTAAAGATATGAATATGAATGTGGTTCTATATGACAACACAGTTCTGGAAGAAAATAATAATGTAATTTTAGAAGCCTTAATTAGCATCCAATGTATTTATATAAGACAGAATTCTGATTATGTGCAACACCAGCCCTTATATATCACTCCCAAAGGTAAGTGTTATTAATCTTCCTCTAAAGAACAATATTTCCACCTTTTCTTCCTTTCTGTTCTTCTCTATTCCCCTGTATTCAGATCCTGGTACTTGGTCTGTAACTCTGATTCTCAAGCTCACCTCTCGGAGTTGTGCCATCATAGCATCATAGCCCATCATTTTGGAATTTCATCTCACCTAAGCAAGTCTTCTCAAAACAAGCCATGCACCAGCATTAACATGACATGAAAAGTGCTAATATCACAATACTAAAAGGCAATTTTTATCCTTGACACCTGGGAAAGTGAAAAACAGGATAACATACTATTTAACAGAAATTTTTCCAAGTAAGTCAATACACACAATGCTTGGGGTTTCGGGGTTTTTTGCTATGAAACGTATTCTAAGTTCTAATTCAAATATCCTAAAGCTTCTCAATTTTAATTTTTTTTTTAGTTTTTCTTAAATCACACTGTCAAGACCTAACAGCTACAGCTTCAGTTGCAGCACTGGAAAGGCTACATCTCACAACAGGTATAAAACACTAAAGTTAATTAATGGACTAGGATTCAGACAGCAAAACAGAAATCTTTCTCATTGGAAACACTTGGATAGAGAGAAATGTCAGAGCCTGCTACCAACAATAATGAATCAGTGGAGGGAAGCTTACAAATTACACTAATTAGTGAGAAGCAGACAAGAAAAATAAGAACCTCAAAGCAGGAGCAGCATCTTGGCAAAACTCCCACAAGCAAAGGCACCTTAGTCGAGGCCTCGCCATCTTCTGTGTCTTTCAAAGGAGGCACCCAGCAGTCCAATGTTTGCCCCATGAAATTAGAGCCAACCAGCCCAGGCAAATGCCCAATTTACCAAAGCAATTTTTTAAACTAAAAAGAAACCAGTGTGACCAAACTGTTGCTACTAATGGCCAAGCTTGGTTACAGCCCAGGGATGAAGCAACTGCAGGTTAAATACACTGAATCAAGCCTTGGCAAGGTAGATGAGTGCTCTGCTTACAACAACACCTATTACTTACTCCTGAATGCACCACAACTGCCCACATGAGATTTATATTCTTCTGCAGATAAAAAGAGACTCAGAACAATTTTCTTAACCTCTCATATAACTGCAAAATTTGTCCATCCTTCCAGTAAAATGTGCACTAAACCACAGAGTTTTGTTAAGTTTTAGTACAATGTTCATTCAATCAGAGCGTTCTGCCTCATTCAGATTTCACTGCCTTAAGTAATAAAAGAAAATGTCAGAATGCTCTTGACAGAAAAATCTGATTTGGTTAAACAGCTCAAGACTTTCCAAGTGAATGTAAACGTTGAAAAAGATACTTATTTTTTAGTGAAAACCATTATTATTGTTTTGAAATTTTCTTCATTCCTACAAGTATCATTAAAAAAAACCCTTTTTGTGTCAAACAACCGCAAATATTTCAACCATCCTAAAGACAGAACTGGAATGCAAGGGGGCTCATATAACTGCCTTTTTAGGGCAAAAATTAGGCTCTTACAATGCAGTGAGTATTTCAGTTTCTTTTGTATTTAACGGAAGCCCACTTCCTTACTAAATGTCACTGGTTCTGTGACCAAAAACTGAAATTAGTTATGCTTCACACCACACACATGAATCCTTTTGTGGTTATATTATTCAACCTGAACATTAATAGCAGGACTGTTATAAATTCTACAGGAATTCCATCACCACGCCTATTTTATTAAGCCGTTTGTGACAAGAGACAGTTAAATGCTGTGTATCCTTTAAACACATTATCTAGTTGGGAAGACAGTTAGTCTACCAGATGAATTAAAGAAGCCAAGAAAGCAAAAACCAAATAAGACTACTATTCAATTTGTACAAACAGTACTTAATTTTTAAGATCATGTAAAATATGAAAAAAAAAAAAAAGCATTACTAATACTGTCTTATTTTCAAATAGACCTCATAGTTACAAACAAGTTCCACTAGAAAAATAAAATTGACAGCAAAACAAAACCAGCAAAGGAAAACAATTTTCATTAGTTCAAATGAAACTAACCAGGACTACCAGCAGTAAGAACCTAACTTCTTTTAAATTCCAAAATGAATCTCCTCTCCTGACCTTTATAGAGCTCAAGATGCATACATACACAGAATAAACAAAATAATTTGAAAGCAAATTCACTGAGTGACCTTTGAAACAGCACAGATAACTTTAATCAGATTTGCACAATGTTAGTCTGTCTCAGGTTCCTTGTAGTAACACAAAGATGACAAAACTACTTAAGGGAAAAAAAGACATTTTACCAAAACAAAACAGTCCCTAAATATTTTTTTTTAATAGCCCTAAGAGTCTCGGATTCAGAAAAGATTCCTCTGAAATTCTACTCCCTCAATATCCAGCTAAGGTGCACAATTCACCTCTAAAAGAGAAAAGCCCTTTTTGTCAGTTATACACTGTCTCAGTTAACTTGAAGAGCTGACATCTAAAAGAAAAAAAAAAGTAATTTACACAAACATTTTAAAAATTGGGTTTTGTAGAAGTGGCCTGTAGCTGCCTCCTTGATCACCTAGCATGCAGTGGCTGCTTAAAGCTTCTCAGTGACATTGATTATCTTAGATTTTTCAGAGATAATGACTAAAAAATATCAAGATCTGCAGCATAAATAACCTGACAAGCGGTGCTGACTAGCAAAAAATCTCTAGTTACAAAGAGCAGAAGTTCTCAGAAATACACACAAATGAGCCTTAGCTGAACTGGCTGACAGCCCCTTCCTTTGTGGAAGGGCAGATGTTACATCAGGAGTTACACAGCATTTACAGCCACCAGAGCTGACCATTGCTTGTAACGCTTGGAAAAAACAAGGCAAGAAACCTGATACTTCATACAAGCTCCAAAGCAGGTCACTGCAAGCGGTTCTATTACCTGTGCCTGATGAAATGAGAAAAATTAGCACGGGGAGCTGAAAGCCCTGTTTAGGTTCACAATGTTCAACCTCCATCAAATTAGACCTTCCATGCCAACAGCAGCGAGAGGGTTCTGCCCAAGCTGGAAGAGACAGCATGAGAGTAAAATGCAACTAAACAAAGACACTTAAAAAGCTGAGGTTTGGTTTTGGTACTTTTGAGAAAAAACAACAGTGAGCAGCACAGAGATCCTCATTAATGATTTGCCCAGTTGAAGGATATGATAGGATGCAATAGCTTTGTCAAATAATGCACTTTATCTAACAGCACCAGTCCAAATTACTCCTGGCCTAATTGCTTTTAAAGCTTCACTTCTTAGTATTTACAGAGAGATGTTAAGTTTAATAAACCACTTATATAACAGAACATCTGGAAAGGAAATGTAAAGTAAATACTATTAACAACATGAATTTGTAAGTATTCATGGCTCACAAATGAATTTTCTGTATTGGCTGTTTCCTTGTAGAACAAGTAGTACCTTTGTAATTCTCATGAGCAGCAAGGTGAGGCAAATGTGTTTCTACAGAATTTTGGTCCCCTTATTCACACTCAGATCATTATGAGCAACCTTTGTACCATTTGACGTGGCCTCTAAGACAAAAAGCAAGGGAACAGCGTTGTGAAAACCAGCTTTGCTGAGAGCCAACACATGTTGAGGTGGGATCATGAACAACACAGCTTTCCAGAACAGCATTCCTCCATTTGTGTGTCACTGATTCATTCTCTGAAACTGTTGTGGGCCAGCCAAGCCTTGTAGATTATGGCAACAACCACATTCCTCTTCTGCCACATTATTTCGGTCCTTTTCTCTCTCCCTTGCTCACAGAGAATTTTACAGCTTGTCTTTTGCAACAGCTATCTGAAATCTTCATCTTTTCCTGTTAAGGAGTTTAATTTATACAGCTTATCGGGAAGGCTGAGAAGGGAGCTGATCACTGTGTACAGACACTCGCACAGTCTGTCAGTGTGAGGCATTCTGACCTTGCAAACAGAGTCACTGAGGCCCTGGCACCTGGAGATAAATCACGCCCAGTGCCATGGGTGGCTCCTTACCATACTGGCAAATATTACTGATAATTGCATCATTTAGTCTCAACACACAACACAGAACCCATTACAATGTGAGTTTTATCGTAACTGTAAAACATTTAAGAAATAATGTAGAATGATTTTATCTTTTCTAATGCTGCCTTCATATTTGCATTTTCAATATACAATGAATGCTCACACACATGACCAAAAACTAACATTACACTAGAAAAATAAAAGAAAAACTGCCAAATGCAATAGAATAGTTTCATATTTTCCTTACAAATTTTAAAGCAATTTTCTACATCTTTAGGCAAACAAAAACCTTTAAAAAAACTTGTTTTCCTGAGAAAGTAATTTTCATTTATTTGACTACTCCTATCGGAATATCTATACTAAAATGCACTGCTTTGTCTAACCTTTGAGTACCTCAAGTTGTATCCTGAGTAAGATTCTTTTGCACTGTTTAGCTTCAATATCCAACCACCTCTAAATATTTTTTGATTTAAATCCTGCCCCCAGTATCCTCTCATATAACTTCAAAAACTAATCCTAGTTTTTGTTACAAAGGTGCAGATAAGTAATTATTACCAACCCACAACTATTTACTCTTCCACACGAAACAGTCACATTGCTACAGCTGGACTGCCAAGAATACTCTGCATACTCTCCCTTTTCCAATTCAGTCCTTAGTAGGACAACTCGTGATAAACACATTTATAAAAACTTCTTATATATATAATACAAATATTTCACTATATTTCATTGTAGTTTTTAATAGGCAAATAACCAGTCTTATACCAGTCTGTAAAGATAACTGAACCAAACACTTTAGTTTACAATAGTTTGCAGCAACACAAAAACAGGCACAGTAATTTGACAATCAACACTTCCCCAAAAAATAATATCACTGCAGTTTGAATCCAACTCCTACAAAGGCTTGCAGAGCAATGGAAGCTGAAGTCCAGGGTCGTAAAATTTTCTAGGGAACTATTAGGTAGACCACTAGGTCTTCATTCAAGCTGCGTTGGTCTGCGTTTTGGTTTTTCTGTAAATATGTGAACCTAACCATAATTTTAAACAAGACTACACATTTCCTTCAGCAAAACATCTGCCTAACCAAAAATAAGACTTAGAGACTCATAAACCTTTGATTTAGGCAAGTTCTCTTCTGTCCTTTCGCTCTCTCTTTCTAATATTGAATGTTCTAAAGACAAGTTTCACCTGAAAATTTCTCTGCAATGAACCAAATTCTGCTCTTCTGAAATAGGATTCATCACAACCATATAATTCTTAAATATTTAATAGCACAACATGCACTAAAAAGAGACTGAAAGCCTGAAATCATTAGATGTCCCAGCACAAAAAATAAAAAGGAGACATACATTTCTCTGCAAGTGTAATTTCAAAGTCCTTTCACAGAGGGATCTAAAGACTGTCAGCTTGGTTGCTCTGCTACTGTATATTAAATAAGCAAGTAATGAAGCTACTGGTTTTGATTCATCAAAATGGCAAAAAGATTGTGGGTAAAGTATACAAAATTACTGATTTTTCCTTTTTTTTTTTGGAAAGGGGAGTATCAGGAAGGTAGCAAAAGTCAGGTAAAGTATCAAAATGGGCAAAATAGTAACAATGGAAAACAACAAAATCAAACACCTTTTCATTTTAGTGACCACTTATAAAATATGACTGCATTAATGCTATTTAAAACCTATTTCAAAATCCAAAGTCCCTATGAAATAGTTTACTTCCTACCAGTTTAGGGAACCATTATATTGTTTTTACTAGCAGAACACTGATGCTCATTCCTAATGCCAGCCAAATGCAAATTTGAGTCTCGTGTGCTACCTACTGCCTTCTAACAGGCCTTCATTATCTCTTAGTTCTCAGTTAAGACTCGTGCACAAACCCTGAAAAACATTTTAGAAGGTACTTAATTTTCAGTATTTGCATAATAACACTGAGCAGGATAAATAATATGCATACTCAGTGCCAAGTATCAGCACTATGCCAATTTAAACCTTATTCTTTAAGATTTCAGAAATAATTTTGAAAAATTAAATGACATATATAAAGTATTCCAGCAAGTCAGTGTGCAATGACTTTTGAACAACAAAACACCTGCCAAGGCCAATACCTACCAGACACATCAGATTTTTGGTGACTTAAGACCTTGCTAAATCTCTGCAAATGTTAAGCTAAAAACCTTTACATTCAGAAGAATTGATATAAATGTTTTTGCCTGTTCAAGCAGTAAGACAGAGCATTATTTTGATAAAGTAACAGGCATCACTGCAGTGCCAATATAGAAATTCTGTGAAATGTGAAGCAGACAAATGCAGCTGTTGTTATGTGTTACAATGCAAATCTGATGAGCTACACTGGGAATATTCAGCATTGCAGCGCAAATTGATGAGAGGAGAAGCACACAGTCTGAATAAAATAAAAAGGTTTATTTACATCTCACAATTAGGACATTTTCTTTAGTGTTGTCCAAAAGATTTAGACCAGCTTTTTTTCCCAAGACCTCTTTATAATTTTGCAAGTTTGCTACTAGAATAGCCATACCACTTCCAAACGGGGTAGGTCTTTAAAAGCACCCTATAAATTTGGAAAATTCTACACTGTTAGCATAACAATCTGCAGGGACCTATGCAAACACCTGCTCCCCTCTGCAGGCTCCCTCAGCCCTCCCACCCTGACACATCTCCCTCAGGGATTACAGTCTGAGGAACCTCCACTTAGGGGCCTTTTATAGCTTGGGACTCCCCCTCGCAACCAGAACCACTGCTGGAGGAGAGCTCTTTCAACAACTTTCCAATCTGTTCCTTGTAGGAATAGTTAGCAGACTGTCTTGAAATTTAAGGGAAGGGAGGAGGGATTAGTATTAATTAAGGGCTTCTGCAGAGACTCTTTCAACAGCTGAGTCACTGAGAGAACAAGTGAAATCTACTTGCACAGTCCCCAGTAACACTGCATGGACACACAGAGGGTGCTGGGTTAGTCACAACCAGGGCCAGATCCAGCCCTTTCCAACAGGAATCACATTCAACTAATGCAAGTTTCATTCTCACCAGTAAAGCTTTCTAAATGCTGATTATGAAGCTGCTTTTCTCATACAACTCAATTTCATCCTTAGTTTGTGTGCACATTATTATGTGGAGAGGTAACTCCTTCATTACAAAAACTTACATGCAAAAGTGAAAAGCTTCAAATTCTGACATTAACTATTTACCATGGATACTCAGAATTATCCTGTAGCTTTAGGGACAATCATATTTCCCTCCCTGGTTCCCAATGGAATCCAGCAGGCATTTTATCAGCAAATAAAACAAACGAAGATTTGGTTAGGCCTTAAAAATAAACAAATAAATAAAAACCAAACAAGCAAACAAAAAAATACAACTACATACACATTTGAACACTGCACTCGGAAAACATGAGTTATAAGCTACAAGGATGCACAGGGAACACATTGCACCAAACATATCTAAGAGTTTTATTTGATAAATTACGGGTGGAGTAGAGAAAGACAAGGAGAATGAACGTAATTTATTAAGACTTTCTTTAAAGCGTCCATCTTCCCCTAGAGCTTATGGAAATAGCAAAGCAACAAAATCATGCAGCCTTATAAGAATAACTTAAATCTAAGTCAGAAAAAATCTATAAGGCAAAAAAGACATTTGAGATATTATTTTAATAAGGAGAAAATATGGATGATACTGGTCAACTTAGACTGATGCACAAAATAAAACATTGCCTACACAGCACCAAATATTTGAAAGTAATCAATTTGCATTTTGTAATCATTCCACTATTAGGATCTGAGCTACAGAAGTCAACCACATTTTTCTTGGAGACTTAATATATCAGCATTTGGCCCTCTGTAGTAAACATGGCCAATTTGTCTGAAGCTGTTTATTGACACACTAAAGACATTCTATACACAAACCAGCTGACAAAGTTGAAAAGTGACAATATATTTAACCTTTGCAGAAATAGACAAAATTATATGAAATAATATAAATAAATGTAATTGACGTAATTGAAGATGCAGATACTGGAGAAGAAAGAACGACTGACATATAAAACTGAGTAATTCAATTTACTGAAAATTCACAACAGGATTCAAGTGACAGATGACAACATGAATATGAGAGGATTATACATTGTAACTATAAAAAGGGAAATCCTACAAAGTACATACACAGTTGCAATGTGCAAGACAAGTGGATAATTTCATGTTCAATGTTAAGTTATATGAGTTGACCCATTGTTTCCAATAACATCTCTATATCCTCCCATTTTCCCAGCATATAAAAGTATTAACTTGGTCACTAGCAAAGCCAACGTAAACTGCAAACATAAACAGTTCAAAGGCTGTCAAACTAAAATATTTGACTATTAATACAGGCTTTGTGTAACACACTCTTCTCATTGCACTCTAAAAATGAGACATAAACCATAACAAAGAAAACAAAATTATAAGAAGCTGAATAAAACTATCTGAAAAATGGATTCAAATAAAATAAATGTTTAATAAATAAGTGAATGAAAACAAGTAGGCTCCACAGTTTTCACATATTGCTGCCTTAATTCTAAGTTTTCTCAATACTACAATACCAATTAAATTAGCATTATTATAACAGCATATTTTAAAGAGATTGAATTAGAACCTGCATCACAAGTGCTATACTTGGAAATGTAACAGCTCCCATTGAATGAAACTAGCAACATCTCTGCCCAAATGTCTCACAAGGGAAAAAAAAATAAACAAGCTGAAAGAAATAAACGAAAGTTTTCATAGTAAGTGGTGGAATTGACAAGGAAACTAAACTCAGCTTTTGCCAGCACTCTGCCTAACACAGGAAAAAAGCAGTGTGTGTGTGTGTAGAATTCCTTTTCAGCGCACAGAATGTAACTTTTAAAGATAGGAGCAGTACTCTGCTGTCATTCAAAGACTTAAAACTACTCAGAATGTCTAAAAGTGCATTTGAAGGGAAAAGTGAAAGCAGGTTATGAAATCAAGGGTCCTGCTATTTATTGGAGATGAGACATCTTGTCCTGAGGAAAAAGGCAAAATATTTAATGTCATTTTTCCATTAGATATTTCAGTGATTCAGTTTAAAATTCAGATCTTAGCACATGCTCTGGAATGTCTTATTTGAATCACCAACATCCTACATTCAAAAATTAAACACTTAAAAAACTGCTTACAGGTGACATATTGTGCAATTGTTCTTTGAACTGAACTTTGCATTTTCCTCTTTTTAAAAGTATTAAATCATTTAATATTTTTTAATTACACTACACCCTACAAAATAATTTAAACTTAAAATTTTTGTCTCAAAAGCAACTTTCAGCTGAAAATCCCTGAGTTTACATTTTAGGTTCCAGCCTAGAACCAAGAACACGAGGACTATTTTGGGGAGGGGGTAGGGAGTGGGGCTTTTTGTTCTTCATCTTGATTTTATTAATTTTCTAAATGAGTTACTAGGAATGTGCAATATGAACCTATTCCTTGGACACATGGTATCCTTGGAAAAACATAGCTACCTTTGCCCTGTGTATGGTATTGTCACCCAGCCTACCCATGTCCAGCTAAAATCATTCAGGACCTGGTATAAAAGCAGTTAATCCATCACTTCGACAAAGTGCGTGAGGCATCTAAAATGGTTTTAAGCCTTATTGCCTTGCACAGAAATTGACACTTAAGCGATGGTTCAGTCTCGGTGCCCACGAGGGTATTTCAATACCCGGCGCGGAGGGACGGGAGGGTGACGGGGCTGCGAGGGGGCGGCGGGCGCNATTAACACAAAATGGAGACTTACAGTCCCGCTGTGACACGCGTGCGCGGCCCCGCCTGTGCCGGCGCACGGCCGGGAGGCGGGGTCGCCGCGCCGTTAGGGCCCGCGGGGGTGGTGGCTGAGGGATTGTGGTGCTCCGGAGACTGTGGGTGATTTTTCTGCTTATGGCCGATTTTGCCGCTTATGGTCGATTTTGCCGCTTATGGTCGATTTTGCCGCTTATGGCCCATTTTGCCACTTGTGGCCGATTTTGCCGCTTGTGGCGAGCACAGGAGGATGGTGAGGGGAGCGCTCCTTGGCTACGGTGGCCATCTCAGGGGCCAGCCCCCCCGGGGATAAAAAGGACACTTGGGCAGTGCAGGAGCACCGTGTCCAGGGCCAGCCGTGCCCAAGGTGAGCCCGCAGGGAAAAGTCTCACAAATTGTGTGGACACTTCCCTTGGCAATACGAGTAGCTCACACCATTACTAGTGGGGAAAGTAATGTCACAGTGTGCGCTGTGCTTGTGCTGCTGCCCCGGTATCTGGTTGGGACCCCACTGGAGACAAGAGTTGCAATGCTACCGTCCATTTAACTCTCATGTTGTGTTAATTTTAAGTTCTGTGTAGCAGCAGTGAGACACTATCGCTCTGTGCCTCAGTGCAGGCAGTGATGTCCCTGCTGAGTTCCCCTGGCACAGACATGGATGTTGGAGCTCCTTCAGTTCAGTACTGGAGTCACACACAGAAGCAGCAGCTCCTTCCAGAGCAGCACATCAGCACCATTATCAGCTTCTGCCATTAGGGATTTCTCCTTCCACCCTTTTCCTAAAGGAAAAAAAACATGGTTAGTGCCTTGCTTTCATTCAGTTGGACTGAGCTTTTTTTGGTGAAGACAAGGTGTTAACAGCAGAAAGCCAGGTTTCCAATGGGCCTTTGGTTGGTAGAGAGTTTGTTTTCAGTTTGGTACCCAAGAAAGTTCTCTTACACAGCTACTTTTGTGTATATCCACTGTAGGGGAACGAAGTTGATGAACATTACTGTTATTCTAGCACTTCAAGCAATCAGAGGTGCCGGGCTCAAGGCCAAACCTTGAATTTTATTTTATATACTAAAGAACATTAGTTTGAAACACGAGTTTGATATATTTGCTGGAGCCAGTACCACTAGGAATTAATGCAAGACGCTCTTCCTGCTGTATTCATGAACACTGCCACAAATAATGATCAATATTCCAGTTATCATAGTTCATCCTGGAAACTCATAATGAAGACGTTGTCACCAACCCATGAATGTGGTATCAAGTGTCATTATTACTTAATGCTAACAGAACGCCAAGATTGCTTTTTGATGCCACTGCTGTGCATAATGCCTCAGTATCTGTACTTCCATACAGCAAAGTCCCTTGTCTAATCCCAAAAATCACTCCGTGCTGAAGTGACAGCATCAATTCCCCCTGCTGTTACACATTTTGTCAGCCCTTTGTGACACTGCACAGCAACAGGTCCCTTGAGACATTTGTCTGCAAAGCTACCCCAGATATGTCCCTTTTATGGTGTGTACACCTGTCTTCTAGGATTATGCAATTGACAATCCAGTAGTGGCTGCTCCTCCTATATGCACTCAATCCTGAGAAACATCCTGGCCACTCATTTTGTTTACAAAAGCAAACACAGTGGGAGCGATTCCCGTACAAGTGAAGTGTTTTGCCATCACAGGGTCACTTTCTTTCTTAATGGTCATACTTTTGACATGCTTTACTGTCATTAATTGCTAAGGAGACCATATCATTAGTAAAAACAAAGATGGTCAGACTTGTATACGGAGAATTTCCCTGCCATTTGCAGATGGAATTCCAAGTCAAGGGATCCTGTGAGATACGATGTGCCCATCATACCCTGATGAAAATACACTCCTATCCTTTTATGTGAGTTGTCCCTTGTTGACTCATATTTTTAAATAGGATTCAAAAACATTTCCTCTTTTAAGGTCGGCAAGAAAAGATAAAAATTTAAGACAGTTTTGTTGTCCCAAGCACACGCTCATGATACTGTGAAAGCACTGTACTGAAGTATATGCTGAAACAGCAGACACTTCAGTAAAGCAGCACATCAGAAAATCTGCTTAAATATGTCAGAAAGTTTTAAAACCAACAAAAAAACCCCACCAGCAAACAAACCCTGAATGTTATTCAACAGTGTTGAAAACAAACTGCAAATTCTAATCTCTTTGAATAGCTCTAGACATAATTCTTCACTTCTAACTCTGCAACCTGTGTCTAACCAGAGATTATGTATTACGTAAATACTTGCAACTGCTAAAATATGTAAGAGACACACAAAGAGGTGGGCTACTGCTACATCAGAAGCCTTGGCTTACCAAGAAACAGTTTTAATATTCTGTTATTAACAGAGAAATATAAGCAGAAGTGAAGTGTGTTTCTAGATAATCTGCTTCTAACATTCATCTGAGCATGAAATCTCTTGAAGAAAAAACACAGAGATCCCAGGGAAACATTCCTTTAGCTCCCTGCAGCTTATTTGTTCGATGGGACAGTTCTCTTTGTTCCTTTATACTGAGCTACTTTATACTTATGCAGAAAGTATTTTTCTTCCCTCTAATCCTGAGAGGAACATGAGCCCTGAATATCTTGACTGCCAATTTCACAGTTTCAGTAAGTCAAGGCCCAGTGATACATAAGAATCTATCTTCCTCTGTGATGCATGGGAATTGTATTTATTTTTCAGTGAATTCTGTGGTTTCCAATATGAAACTGTCTTAAATGATATTAAATTACAAACCTTAGAGCTGTGATGTTACACAGAATGTATTTTCAAACAAATTTTCTATTGTCTTTTGTCTCAGTATTTGTTGTGTATCCAAGAAGTAGGAACATAGTTCTGAAGAAGTAAAAATGGTATAAGTAAATTAAAATCCTGCAGTTTTGTCATGTAACAAGGTGATTCTTCTCATGGTCTCTTTCTGCTGGGTTGTGTAATTTAAAGTGTGTTTTTATTTTTTGTTTTGTACTTCTTGTGTGAAATTATATAATTCACAATCCACAAGCTTCTGTGAGATCTTAGTTTGTGGCCATCAGAAAATCAAACTTTCATAGGATTTTGTTAAAGAAGTTTTCACTCTTTTTTTTCTTTAGTATTCAATTCTAAAGCTATCTTTTGTTGGTTTTATTTAGATGGGATACAGAGATTGTGATGCATTGGATTAGCACTGTTCTAAGGAGGCTGGCCTTAGCAGTTTCACTTTCGCGGCAACTTTATTGCTGTGATGCAGGTTTGCTCTCACTAAGTATTTTCTTCAAGCCACAATGTATTTTCCACTGGTCAACTCACCAAATACTTCTTTAAGACCAACTGGCTGTTCCTTCTAACTTGCTTTTAGTCATTTCTCTTTTCTTCAAAACTGGGAAAAGTATTTGTGTTTCTGGCAGAGTGACAATGGCACTGCATTTAACCAAAGCAGTCCCTTCTGTGAAGTCAGTCATTAATTCTTCTCTGGTAGCTTGTCTCCACCAGATGTCTGCTGAGTTTGCACCCTGTGACTGCACCCACAAGGCATCCACAAATGACTCTGAATTTTCAATAATGGCACCACATCCTTTTTTGAACCACCTTCTTCCCTACCTCAGCAGCTGCAGCTGACCACAGAACTGCAGCCTCTCTTTGTGTTGGGTGTTGTAGCTCTCTCTGGAGCGAAGGACTCTACAAACAGCACAAGAGTGTAAGATTGCTTTTACTTTCAGAAGAAGTTTCATCACTCAGGGTTTCAGGAAGTGAGTTGTGCATGGAAAGTAACGAGAAATATTCTACATCCAAAACAGAAAAACATTTCTGAGTTTATATCAACAAGTAAAGTACAAAATGTTCTGGTTTCCCATAAGAAGCACTGGCAATGAAGCCTACCCCTGCCAATACTGAAGCACATCTGAAGGAGGACTCAAAGCTCTTTCTAAGCACGAGGAGTGGAAGCACGTTTCCCTCCAGAAACTGGCACTTGCTGAACGTGCTCACCAGCAGTAGGTGCAATTAGCTGTGTCCAATTTACATTTGGAGCACAAGAGACCAGTTTTCACAGCACGCTTAAAACAGAAAACACAACAAGCTGGGGTTTGTGAATACAATGCAGTTTCTCAGTTCAATGGGAAATTTTACAAAATATATGTGCAAGGTATAATTACAGCATGCCACAAATAAAATTTCAAAAGGATAATTGAAATGACACTCATATATTGGAAAAAGAAGCTGGTTAATTGGTATAGGTTCACAGGCCTGTGTCACAGCACACAATACAATTAATAAAATATAAACACCAATTTTCAAATCAACACAGCTTGATAATTTGAATTCAAATTTTAAGAACAGCAAAAAAACCCTGAAAAACACCACAAGTCTTTCTTTAATCTGTTTCCTTTTTCATGCTCTCTGTGGCCATTGAGACTAGTAGGAAACCAGCCAATTTAGTCAGAAAACTTTGCAGCATAGCAGGGAGTTTCATTTGTCATCACATGCAATAGCAGCTGTCTCCATCAAGAATGAAGTTAATCAGTACAGACTGAGTAAATTAGGTAATTCTTTATATTGTTAACATTGTACCTTTGAATGAAAACTAATCTTTGTCTCCTGATGCTAGAAAACTTCTCTTTCAAACAAATCAATTTTGTGGTTTGAAACTAAGGAGCAGTGAAATTCTTTAATGTATTTTTTACCCAAATATTTTTGGTAACCGAAGATAGTCAGTTTACACAAGGGACACAAAGTGTTAAAATTGTAAGAGTAAAAGGCAGAAAAGCAAACAGGTTTATACACAAAGACTTCAGTATTTACTCTTATGATTAGCAGTTATTACCTGTTTCTAAAAAGAAAAGTTTTTCACTTTGTTTCAGGTTTTATTTTAATTCTTTCTGCAATGCTTGAAAAAAAAAGATCATATATGGTGCCTATTTAACTAAAGGAGCAACAAAAACCTTAAGCAAGAGCATTTTAATATAAAAAAAACTGGATCTTTATCACAACAACAAAAAAAAAAATAGCAAGGAAGCTTTCATGTACAACAGGAAACTCATTTAACCTTCAAAATCTGCTAGGCAATTTTATGAGGGACCAGAGCAACTAAAACACATATTACAATGATTAAATATAAAAGAAAAGGTTGAGCATCACATATGTTGTCTACAGAAGTTGTTAAACAATAGATGGGAATATTAATGCAAAGAATATTCATATTGTGATACTATCAAGGGCATACATCAAAGTGGAGTACAGTTTTGCAAAATCAAGGGAAAATTGCTTTTGTTTTGGCACTCGGTTTGACATGCCATGTCAAAAGAAATTACAAAATGTTTTCAAGATATACTGAGTATATTACTTATAAAGTATTGTGCTTTTACTAGGAAGGAAGAAGCAAAAGGCAGGAAAGTTGCAGGACACACACAGCTCTTAAAGCAGCATAGGTAAGCACAGTCACCATCTTTGGTCTTTGGCAAGCTAGGCCTAGTCTTACAGATAAGCTCATGGTGAGGAATATGGTTCATATGGATTTACAGAACTTACATAAAATTCAAAATTTTTTACACTAAGGGGTTTTATTTTGAGAAGCTTGAAATTATCTTTTCCTTCTGAAGATTTCATAAGTTAGGTTGATTTAGAGCTCTGTTTTACAGAGAAAAATGGACTAAATCTCTCTTGTAAGCAGGTCACTGGAAGTAACAAAACCGATCACAGGTTTGCTCAAATGTATTTTAAATTGGTTAGTGGACTAATGTTGAAGGTCTTGGTAGAGCTATGGAGTCATTTTTCTAAAATTTCCATAGGACAGTGACACAATATCATTTAAGGACCTTTTTTCCTAAATCACACAAAACCAATTTAAATCAGTTATTGTTTTTAATCGAATTCTGCTGGCCTATCTTAGAGCTTGTCCTTTGAATCTATAGATTACCTGAAGGAAATTTAGCTTGAGAACAGCATGATAAAGTATTGACAAAAATGTAACTTATCTTTTGACAATTCTTGTGCTTGTGCAAAACATTCAGTGGTTGAAACAGCTGTGCCAGCAGCTACTTAAATGCATTTGCTGTCTTGACTAGACCACAGAAAACAGAGAAAGCTGAAAAGTTTCCACACTTCTGATAGCTTAACTGTTTTGTGTTTTCCTTTTTATGCTCCATTTTGAGTAGGTAAGGGATATTCTGATATGTCTAGATTTATTTTTGTTTGGTTCCTCTGGAAAATGATTTTTTCAGGGGGGTGAGAGGGTTTGACAGTGACTGTAGGTTTCATAAACTGTGTCTGCACATATGTCTGTGAGCACCTATGCAGCCAACAAAGGAGAGGAGCTAGAAAACACAGGTAAAGTTTTAAAACTGTTCTAAAATCCTCTCATAGTACTTTTTATTGCAGCATATTCTGACCTTTTAAGTCATAAGGAACTGATATTATTACTGTACTTTTGGTAAATGGGAGTCATCAAACTACTGTTCCTCGAGATCATCGGGAACAGTTGCAAGGACAGTGGATCTCTGGAGCTGCTGCTGGGGAAGGAGTGCACAGAACAGCACAGCCTCTCCCTGGTCCCACGCCGTGCTACCCATGGCTGACAAGGCACTGGGAACAACTGAGAACGGTGTCCTCCCCTTCTGACCTGCCAAGCTGTCTCTATAAATCTCTGTCACTGCTGAGGGCAGAGTGAGCCTCCACAATGGAAGTGCCACAGCACAAATACCCAGTGCAAATTCACATTTAGTGTGACTTCTGCAAGAGGAAGCTTCACGCCAGGTATCACAATTATGGTTCGGACATTAACTTGCGTTTGGTGCCATTTCTTAACCAATACAAATCACAAATATGACCTGGAAAATTCTTTATTTGGCAGCTGTAGCTAAACAGTTTTCTCAACTCCTGTTCAGAATGTGTCAAAATTATTACTTTAAGCATTAACTGGATGTCAATATGCTTTTTGTTTGCTGACATTGGTTTGGGATCACTAATAGTTTGAGTAATATGTCTTCTTGTTTATATTTGGGAGTTTTAATAAAGCACATATGACCCTGTCTTACATTTCATTTAGTAAGAAACCCATGGAGTTTTGAATAGGTGTTCCTTGACTAACAGAATACCATGACCAGTTTTCTCTGGCATTAATCTGGGAATATAGTCTGCAAGTTGGAAGGCAGCACTAGAAGCAAGCACAGCCCTGTGCAAAGACTGACAAAAATTCACAGCACTCAGTGTCACAGTCTCAGCACAGTCTTGTCACTTTATTCTCTCACCTCTATCACTCCTTTGGGGAAAGGAAAGCATTCCAAACTGGGATATCAGTACAGTGCCACTGCTGCTGGTTGGAGAGTGGGACAATCTAAAGGGGTCTGGGTTTATTTATGACTCACAGTAATTAGCTGAAAGCTCTCTGCTTTCTCCTTCCTCAGTACTCTGTGGCCATGGCTGCCGTGTGCCCCCTAGCAAGGGTTCAGAAGTGAGCTGAACCAGCTGAGACTAACCTTATAAAAATACAAGCTGTATGAATGAATCAAAAGCTATATTGCTAAATTCCAGGGGAAGACCAAGATATTTGAGGTTTCAAATCAGTCCTTTATAAGCCTCCCAACTGGATTCATTATGAAGCTGCTTGTCTTCTACAGCATAATAATTCAGTAGAGAAACTCACAGGTCTTTAAATTGTTGTTTTGCTTTCATACTTTTTTTTGGTGAAAAAGATTAGAGTACAAAGAAAAACTGCATAGCTATCACAAGAAACTTCTAAGCAAAGCAAAATTAGCATGAGAAGCAAGCAGAGCAATACAGAGAAAAATGGTGCTACTCAAGAAACAGTACTATTAAGATCCCTTAGTTGGCAAGACAGCAAGCCTGGACTGATTGCCAACAGAATGGCAACAAAAACGTTCAGATAAATTCCAGTCTCACAAACATGAGGCCACACAGGAACATTTAAATGCAATGTGGTATGCTTCCCTAAATAAGTGGTGGGAACAAACCCCTTTATTTTGGTGGAGGAGCAATACTACAAGCTATAGGCAGAATTTTAGCCTAGACTGGCATTTCACTCAGGCAGTGAGTAGGCAAAAAGGCTTGACTTAGCTGATCTATTTTATGATTCCTGTAAGATGGGGAAGGATTCTTTAGTCCTCACTCAGTCCTCACTCCGTCTCCAAAATGCACTCTCTGCTTAAAAGCAAAGCAGGATGCAGTTGGACCTGGTAACACCATAGCACAATACAATGGATAGATTGGGAATAGGACATAGATAAGAGGGTATCTAGAGTCTCAGTAAAAGACTATTCCATCTTGCAGCTGCAGGGTTTGAAGGACTGCAGCCCTATCCTTGGGCACTGAGGTGAAATTATAACCAACTTATTGTGCTGAAAAAGAAGGTCGCTGGCTTTTTTTTCCTAATACCTACATTCTCAATTCTACCCTTTACTATGATCTGTCTCCACAGGGAGCAGAATCTGGCTCTGGCTGCTCTAAAATTTTTATGTCATGTTTAATAAATGGCTCTTGGTTTCAGTCTCTTTTCCATAAGATGTCATTTGAATTTTAATATATTTAGCATAAAATGTAAAGCCTATACCTGTGCAGGAATTTTCGCTATTACAAAACTGCAGATATTCCACTTGAATGCTGTGGAGGATTATACCTGAAGAATACTAAGATATGTAAATATTTATACACTGACATCAACTTAAGTAGTGCAGGACAAATTTTACTAAATCAAACAGAATCTGATGAAAAATTGCAAGAATTAAAGTTCATATATTTGTACTGTCACTTCAGTAAAACAAAACAGTGAAAAAGATATCACTGGAGTCTGAGGGATAAATTTGACCTGAGTTTTCATGTTAAATTCACATTTAGCTTTTTTGGATTTGTTTTGTACTTATAATATGAGGAAGCCTTTTAAAGCATGCCTTGCAACTCATTTTAGAAAATCACCTTTCTCTGAAATATCCCATATAGTCACCCATGACTTAGAAAAACCTGAAGAATTTCATGCAGGAAGGAGATTTTTATAAACTTGCACAACAGGGAGCACATTGTGTTCCGTATCTCATGTAATGAGCTGAGTGTAACACCTCAAGTGCAATGAGGGTTTTAACTTTGAAATCCATACTCTGTTTCTGTAATCAGACATGAATAGTATTAAATGCCAGAGGATGGTTATCATGGTGAAATTTTCCACTTACAAATAAACATATGATAAATATGATGCATAGTGCAATTTTGCTGCACAGCATCAGTTGTATCTGTTTTGTATTTAGTATTCAGTAAGATACGAGTCTGCAATAGATGGTTTACAAGAATTCACCTGCATCTGTTTCTCCCCTCTTTGCTTAGCAATGAGACATCTCACTTTCCATGTGAGAGGGATGTGAGGTGAAGTAATGATGATCCAGAACCAGAGCACAGTGTTTGATTTGAGGTTCTAAACATTATACTCTGACAAAGAACCTGTGACAGAGACAGAGGAGCACCCAGTAGTGCAGGCACTGTTCTGTTTCTGCTCCCTCCCCTTATGGGAACAGAGAACCTCTGGCAGCTGCTGGGCTTGAAATTTGACAGTAATACATTGCCACACTGGAGACAATCGTGGAGTTAAAGCTGCACAACAGTGGAAAAGTTGTGGGGATTCTGTTCATTTTTCATACGTGTTTATTTGTTAATGGTGGGGACCATATTGGTTGATTTACTTGAATAATGCTGCCATTTTGCAACAAGCCTTTAGTAAATATTTAGGAATATTCATTTTATATTTAGTTGGGCCCAGTAATGTCTGTTTATTACTTTAATCATTCTTGGTATGAAAAGGCTTTTATATACTTAAGAAAGAAGACAAACAAATTGGAAAGTGTCCTGCTGGCACACCAACATTTGGGAAAGGATACAGACAATACATCCTTAGACATTTATATTTATTTCCAAACTACAAACTGGCTAAGATATTTTATTCTGTGCAAACACTGGCAAAAGATCAGTATAAACAAAATGATCCTGGATGAACAGCTCCAGCTCATTGTTATGGCCATTTCTCCTGCAACTGCCTGTTCTAGCTATTGAACAATTGCTGGTATTTCTGACATGAAAGTATCAGTTACTTTCCTGTGAAGAATCTCGGAAGTGTGGAGTAAGTGACAGTGGAAAATTGTGTACTATGATAATATAAATGATATAAAAAATCGTGGGGTTGAGGATAAATCTTTTATTCATAACTATAATTTTCATGCTATTGCATCTCTGTTTATCAGCCTTCATTGCATGTCAGTTTTCACATTCATTCTTTTGGCACTACAGCTCTGAGCAGCTCTAGCCAGTAAGAGAGATACTCAAGATCTCTATCTGAACTTGCATTTTCTAGAGCATAAGTTAAAACCAGGCGGAATTGGAATTACAGAAGTGCCATACTCTCAATCCATATTAATAACCTGTAAAAGCAGACTGAGTTCTTGAAGTGTAGTCTGCAAATTGTCCTTTTATGTGGTGTCTGAAGATCTTGTTTTATTTGTCATTATTGATTCTGAATGAAATAGTTAAAATAGCTTTTACAATAAAAAAGCTACAGCTGGAGCCCTGATATTTACAACAAGCTTTGGCTTTAGTGCAGTTAATATAGTGTCTGTTTTTTCAATGAAAACCTTAATTTTTAAGAAATTCAAAATTTCAGTATCTATTGAGTTGGCAATAAGAAACTGCACAAAGAACTTGAAAGAGCGAGTACTTTCTTGTTCGTTGTTATAGAGAGACTTCTAATTGCACCACATAATTCAACTCAAAGAACTGCTCCCACCCAATAAATTAAAGTCAGATGAGAAAAGGTTGCCTATATGAACAGGCCAGCCTGAAGTGCCAAGCCTGCAGCCGTGTAATGTGCCATAGTCCCACCTTAGCTTTCAGCCACACTTGCAAACATTTATCGGCATCAGCTGCATGTCCTGCAAAATTCCCTACCATTAGAAGACCTTTCCAGGCCCTAAATTTATATGATACTCCAAATATCTACACGATTCAAGTTTTGATTCTGTGGAGTAATAATTGTTTAAACAACACTTATGTACATACACACCCACACTGTGATAGTAGTCAGAGCATAGCAGCAGGATTTTTAGGCATATTTGTTAGCCATTACCCCAAACTTCCAAACACAGCAACCTATATCAAGTCATGTCAACAATAAAAACTGAAGTCCTTCTGGTTTTGAATTAGGGTTGCATAATGTCACAATTTAAGGATGTTTTTATTACTTAATGATAATTAATAAAATATTGTTTCAATTATTCTTTGAAGAGTATTGTGGCTGGAGCACTGCAGGAAAACATGCAAATGAGAGTATGGCTATGTGAGATATTTTTAAATAATACATTGTCCATAAATATTTTGATACTGTTTTTTGAGCAAGTGCACATGAAGGATTCACTCCAGTTGTTCATTAACTCTAAAATAGGGACATCTTCATTCTACATGAATTTGTTCTCTGTGTGAAAACATTTCTTACCTGAAAAATATTGCCCAGTTCAGCAAGCTCTTAAGCAGAGGAATAATGTTACTGTGTAGCAACATCTGCTAAAGCCATCAGTCTAGTTCTAGGCTTAAAGCTATGTACAAATGCAGAATCAGAATAAAATCCTAACCCAGCTGAAGCCAATGGCAATATTCTCATAGGCTACAATGATGCCAGCATTTAATCACAGTTTTCATATTCAAACACCTGCATCCAACAACCCTCCTTAAATTGCTATTTCTAATACCATTATTTTAAATTAGCAAAAATAAACAGACATTATTCTTATATAGCTGCGTATATGAAAAATAGATAAAGCACTTATTTTAATATTTTTATGAGGCAGTCTGCAAGTCCTACATAGAAAATGCCTTAGTCATAAATATGGCAACACTGTCCAAGTACAGACTGACAGAAGGAAGAGAACACAATAGATGAGAACTAAAAATACGAGCAGCTACATCTGTAATACAGAAATATAGAAATAATAAGGATGGGAGAGGACAAAATAGAATTCAAGTTAATGGAGTAACCTGGGAGAAGAGATGAAGAAAATAAATACACTATGGATAAAAGAAAACAAATATCTCCTAAATCAAAAGGAAGGTCAACTGATACTGACCAGAGAGAAAAAGAATTGCTCAACATTTACATTTTTTCTCTATATTTAGTATAAAAGAAAAGGAAAGCATGGAACTCAGTGAGATAAATATTAATGAGATTTGGGAATATCTAGCAGCAGAATTAATAAAAAGCAAGTAAAAGAATATTTAGATAATTTAAATATTTATTATTCAGGAGATCTAAATCATATTCAACCAAAGGATCTTAAGTAATTGACTGAGATGGATCTGACAGACATTTTTGAGACCTCACAGATAAAAGGTTAGGTACCAAAGGATTGAAGTGGGATAAATCTTAGGAAGCAGAAAAAGGTAAAAACCAGAGAATTTCAAGCAAGTTCCCACTTTTTCCTGCCATACAGAATGGGACAGTAAATATGTAACTAATAGTGTATCATTTAATGCACAGCAACATCAGAATACTCTTTTGAGGCTCTAAATTCTGTGTCTCTGTCTATCTCTCCACTTCACTAATGTCATTCAATCTCAGTCATTGCGGAATAAAATCAGAAGTTAATGGATGTCAAAAAACTCAACCCAGATTAAGATTTGAAAATAGGCAGATTATTTGCATAATAAAACAGAATATTTAGCTACAAATTTGTAGAACCTGAGAAGTTAAAGAACAGATATTATAAACAGAAACAATCAAGAAGGGTGCAAATAATATTACTTAAAATTACACCTTTGTTTTAAAGCACAGAAGTTCTGGGATGCAAAAGTTCAGCGATGAGATGGAAAGCAATACCAGTTCTCACGCGAAGTGATACAAGATGTGACATAACTCTGAGTTAGTGATTGCCTGTCTGAACTGCTTGACCATGTGCTGAGACCATGGATCAGTCACTCAGAGGTTAGTTAGTAAGATTACTGTTCAGAATATGTTATTGCATAGGATCACATCTGGGATGCAAATGGATTCCCATCTTGGGAGCTGCCGCCACTGTCTCCTGTTCATCCCATTCACAGACTGTTCACGTCCTGTATTAGAGACCACTGGATGCTTGACACTTATTCCTGCTGGAAGTTGTTCCGGTATGTCACTCCTTCAATGGCCAAATCTTCCAATTTTCGGCTAAAACAAATGCATTGCCAATGTCAAACTGCCCATTATTGGCAATATTTTTAATTTAAATAGTTACCCTCTATGTCAGGTGTTTACCTCTCTTCATTGTTAGCAGACGTTAATCAGAACCTTTCCCAGCGTTTTTTTTTGTTTTGTTTTGTTTTTGACTAGACAAATTAAATTCTATATATTTTCTTTAACCATATTAGTAATCCTGTTCTTTCAGCCTGTGATTTTCAGTCATATTCAAGATCAGGTCTTACATCACTGTCTAAATACAATACTGTTTCCAATATCTTCCTGATACATCCTTTCTCTTCTTTCTTCTATTTTGCATTAGTCCTTACAGTTGTCTTGCAGTATCCTTTTGTAGACTTTCACCAATTAAAAGCAAAAATCCTCTTTTTTGTCTCTGAACTCATGACTTTGCAGTATGAAATATCAAATGCCTTTCTATTTGTACTTCTGAGATCATCAAATCATCTAAGTTGACCCACGTTATTCTAGTCCTCTTCTGCATTGATTATCTCTCCCAGTTTTCTGTTTTGAGGAAATTTCATTACCACACTTTCCTTTCTGTGTCATGCTCATTAATGAAAATACTAGATGAGTCTTTGAAGAACTCCATTAGCATGCTCTTTTCATTGCAATGCTTTCCCTTTAAATTGTTATCTCTCCTTTAGATACTTCCTTGCCTATTTTAGATTTCCTCTACTATTCCCCAACTTCTCTTGCTTAACCAGTAATTTCCCAAATGGTATTATATCAAAACCCTTTATGAAGTCCAGATGAATGAAACCTGCTTCATTTCCTTCATCAAAAAATCAGTTACTTTATCTGAGAAAAGATATCAGATGTTACTAAAGTTACATTTTGCTGGTGGTTAATTCTGCATTCTGATGAAATTTACAGTGCTGTGTTCTCAATTTTTAAAAACAACTATATGCTTCACTTATCCACTATCTGCATGTTTCTTAAATTTTCATGAGAATTTTTAGTATGCAGAGGCAGTTCTCGTGCTCATCGGCCACATTAACACAATGGCTCTTTTGGAGCCATTACAGTTGATAGTATCAATGATCCATGGATTATATACTTTTATAAGGTCTGGTGCACTTGCAAACAAAAGGGTTTTTTTTCTTTGTGTTTCTATTTCTTAAGAGACACTTTTTCTTCCTCCCCAAATCACCCTTTAATATTCATGCAAAGCAGCCAAACAAAGGAAACCAAGCCACAAAAATTCTAGCTAAGATGATGTGATGAATACACTTAATCCTGGAGCAGAAAAGTAATTTCTATCTCTGATGTAGGATTTTTGTGGCTGCTTTTCTGTTCTGTGCTTCTGTAGTACAGAAAGGCCCTGACCCACTCAGGAATCATAAGCACACATGCAAATTCAGTCCCATTTTTAATCATACATCCAAGAGAGAAATTGTTCCCTGAGAAGTGCAGTTGTGGTTTTGTCTCTTTCATATCAAATGTTGCCACTCTGACTCTCCCCATTCCCAAAGAAAACTATTCTGAAGCAGGTCCATGTTTGCTTCTGACCCATCCTGGTAGGATTGGCCTCTGGAACAGAGAAACCCCTGGAGACTGAGATCACGTCTAACAATGCAAATTACTGAAGGTGTTTGGGAATTTGTTTGTCCTGCCTAAAGGTTGTTTTCAGGCCATGCTCTAAGGCTGGGACAAACCAGGAAGGGAATACAAGTGGAGTGATGCCGTTAGACAGATTTTCATGGATGTCCTTTCCTAATCCTTTCTGGTGACATCTGTGAGTATCTTGGGGTAAAGGCCATTCTAGAACCAACTGAAAGTAATCCTGTGCTGAGTGGAAGGATTCAATTAGCATGAGCTGCACTGCTGTGTTGATTCATCTCAGACAAAGCCTCCCCATTGTCTGCAGCATTTACATACTCATTTCTTGCCTGATGCCAAGATGATTTTTGCGTTTTCTTTTATATACCTTTTACACAGTTCCGTGTATCCACAAGTATTAGCATGCATACTTGTAATTCTTGAAGTCTGATAACTTAGCATAGTTCCAGTGTCCTGTAGGCCAGGAAACCAAACACCCCAGAAACTGCATAGCCAGGAGACCACACATTTTACTGTCTTGAGGAGCCAAGGTCCCCTAGCAGAACATGTTCTGTAAACTAGAGGTTAGCCCACCCAAGCCCCCTTATTGGGCCCCCTTGTTGGATATGCTGATGTGTGAGGTCTATAAACTGTATACACATTTACCGTGGGGGGTGCATCCGACACATTCCACCTCGGTGAAGCGACGCATCGAATGGCATCCTATTGAAATACCAAGGTTAACGACCCCCAACCCTTTAACCGTGTCTGGTTTTCATTTCTTAAGACCATCAAACCCCATCCTGGATAAAACCAATTCATTTGCTGGACAGAGAGGCTCTCATGTAGGTTAACGGGCAGTGTTACACTGTGTAGACTCAATGTAGGCTGAGATAAGTTTTACTTCTTCCACACAATACAGAGCTCAGTGGGAACTCAGTCCACTTCACACTCACAGTTCATCCCAGATTTAGTGCAGGTAAAGTCTGCACCTGCAGCATTAACTCTGCTGGCTGTGTGCACAAGCCAGCTACCTGCTGCACGCACGGTGAACAGAGTATTAATGTAACTAAGGACACTGGCCAGCAACAGGGAGACAGGGAACTTTAATAAAAACAAAACAAAGAACCTGCAGGAGTTCAGGTAGGGTTCATCATATACAAAACCAAAAAATCCCAAACTAAATGCCAGCTTGATAAAAATACAGGTACTGGATCTGCAGTGATGAGTCTGGAGATGATTAATTAGATCATAGAAGATTCCCAGAAAAAGCCCTGCTGTAAGTTGCTTAAAAGAGAAAATGTGATTTAACAAAAGAGCTTTAACATCCTTGCAACTCACAGTTCATAGACTCCTCACCAAAGAGTGAAGGCTTTGTTTGGAACACGCCTGTGCTGAAGACCTCCTGTGTGACCACAGGAGTGTATCTTACTTTCCCTGTACCTTTGTTACTTATCTATAAAATGGATAATATATTATTCCTTTCTCCATCCTTTATCTCATCTGTTTAGATGTTAGTTTCTTTAAAGAAAAAAGTTGCCTCTCACAGCAAGGAAGAAAGAGTGCAGGCTCAGTAATAATAACTCCGAGACCTAGACATTGTCTGACAAAGTAAAATGATTTCCTCTTTGTCTCCTTGCTCATCAGCCGGGAGTATCAGGATGTGCAACTCTTATGAGTCCATGGGTATATAATGGAAGGCAGCATAGCTGGGGAACCACAGGGCATTCACAGGCTTTCACCAAGGGATGTGAACTGTATTTGAATTAGGAGCAACTGACATTCAGGGTCTCCAACAATACAGGTAATTTGGACTTGTATAAGGAAGTAGGAAGTACTTATTAAAAAGAGAATTTGTGCAGGATACTGACCAGAAAAAGAATAAGTAAGGGTTATTTTCAATAACTGCTTGAAGTCATCATCCCAGTGAATTGGAAAAAAACACACACTTGCTGAAATGCATCCATAGAAAGAGGAAAATGCCAACACAGAGAACACTAATGAAAAGACATAGTGTATAAAATCTAGTTCCACCTGCAGTATTGCACTCAGCTTTGATTATCTTATCAGGTATGGGATTCTATCACACCTGGAAGGGTGCAGTGCAGAAAGTCAGGGTAGTTCCAGCTTATGAGAGAGTCTTTGATGCGGAGCAATTATGAGGAATTAGGCTTGTTTTCCCTGATAGATTTCAAGGACACTGTAATAGAATAGAATTTAAGGTGAGACAGAAGTATTAAAGTTGCCTTTGTACTCAGCTAGAGACAACCAGATTCCTCTGAGAAGCACATAGCTAAGGATCACAGCCTAAAGAGGGGGCTGAAGGGGGAAAAGGCTTACTCAGGAGAGCAACTTACTCATTTCCACAGGAGCTGTCCCTCTCTTTTGGGGACCCAGGTTACTGTTTGTCTCCCTTGGGCTCTGTAGCTCCATTGGCCACTCTACTGATGAAGAGAGCTCTTAGGGAGCATTAAAGTCACCAAAAGCAATTCCCATTATAGAAACTGTTATTATAGTACACTGGTATATATAAGCTATATAGTTTTATATCATCTTTTGTTTTGATTGCTATATAGGAGCAAGGCCAGGAGACAGAACTGTCACAGAGGCACTTAAAACCCAGGTTATGTGAGGAACAAATAAGAATTCTTTTCCTCTTCTAAGCAGATAAATTCTTCCTATGCCTAATAAATAGGTTATAATAGAGGAGTCTGCTAGTCTCAATATTAAAAGGTCACCAATGGCCTCTTTTTTTCTATTTATAACAGCCTAGTAGATTTTTTTGTACCATGATTTTCCATGCTAACTAGTTTTATTTAATATTCCAATCCTCCTTGGCCAGGTAGGTGTCCTCTCAAATATGTAACCATTACAATTTCATGTGTTTGGTGATTGACATGAAGTTGGTAACAGTAAGAAAATATGTCTTGCATCCTCGTAGACTTCTCAAGACTCTGGAATGAACATATGCTGTTAAGACTGATTTGTCTGGCAGTCCAAAAACACTCTGAATGTTGTGGCAGGCTCAGATTCAGCACTGAGTTACTTCACCATCCCTGCTCTATCAAACCAACAGAATTAGTAATTGAAGCCTCTTTGAAGGGGGAACACATTTCCATGTTCATTTTTTTAATTATTGTGAAAGGACTATGGATACCTAAGTTTTATGGAATGAAAAAAGGTAACACACTGGAGGACTGTATTTGTTGATCAATACCTTAGAATCCCACTTGCACAAATAATTTAACTTTCACAGCTATAAAAGTCAGTATTGTTTTGTATGGTTCTAACATACTTCAGACCTTCATTGCTCATTAAAATTACTGCATTTCAATCATTGTTCTCATTATAATATATTAAGAAGTTAAATAATTTATAACTCCCATTCTATAGAATTGAAATGAAGGTGTCCCTCTTTTGTCAGCTGGTACAAGTGGAATTATTGGATTTACTCATACATGCCTTATGAAAAGCACAGAATTACACTTTTTTACAGGCCTAATTTTTTACCTGAGAACAATTCAGTAAGAATAAGATCTTCTCAAGTGCTCTTTAGAGGTGACTAAGAGAGAGTTTAGACACTCACACCACATCTAATCCTCAGATCCACTCTTCAGTTATCACTTGGAGTCTATAACTGTAAAACTTGTCCACCAGTAATTGATCATGATCATAAACAGCCCCAGAGCAATTGATCATGATCAGAAATGCCTTTTGCCAGTGCTGAAAAGTTCAGAGTTTGTCTCAATTTTGCTGAAATATATGAATGCATAAATTGGAGATGTGACAGATCCATATTGAGTGACTTGACCCTGAAAATTCCATCATGTTGTCCTCAAAACCCAATTATTGATTATTCTAAGAGAGAATACTCATGTTCTGAACTCGTAGCACACTGCATGGAAAAAAAATTAATATGAATTGAAAATTCAATATATTTGTATTTAGAGAGAGATTAAAATGTCACTGCAAATAAAATCTGTCTTTTCACTTGGGAAATGAGAAGCCTTGGACTCTTTCTCCAATGACTTTATATTTTTTAATTAAGTATATTAATTAAATAGAAATTGTAACAGTCAAAACTGAGATCAACTAAGCTGCAGGAAAACAGAAGGATGAAGATCTGTCTTAAAACCTGCTGAAGCTAAAACGAGATTTGAGTCTGTATTTTTCATATCCTTCCTGCTGTAACCCTTGATCACCAGATAGAAGGTAGTGGCAACACCACTGCTGCTTCTCACTCTGTGTTGTGCAAAGGGATCTGAAGCAGAGAGCCAGCACCTGACATCTGCAATGTTCTGAGGGGGAAGTGTCAGAAGAGAATGGAGATTAAGAAATAATTTTTTCTCTCCTTGGCATTTACCATCAGTTACATTTGGCAGTATCTTATTCAATAATGTAGCTTTGGAAGATACCTAGGTATTCCCTGGCACTGGCATAGGGACACTGGTTATTTCCTCTGGTAGTGAACAAGAAGCTCCCATGCTAAGCCAAAAAAATACGGATTGCATGCTGAGCCTAGGTCACCTTTGTGGAAGACTTATTAATTATTTAGTGTTCAGGGGGAGTCTACCAGCTTCAGTTGTTCAGATGAATTTTTAATAAGTCACTATTAACATAAATGGAAAGTATAAATTGCTAGCATTATCCTCTGTGCAGTGGTAACAATGAGAGGCTTCTGCACTAAGGTACAAGACATGCTGTTTACCTAATAAGAACTGACAGCTGAATGATCCCATTCTCCTGGGAATGTCTTGAAAAATAAAACCAAAAATTTTTCACCATAGAGGAGTTTTATTTTACAGTAGCCAAAAAGCACCTGAAGCAGTTATCTGAAGAACTGAAAAGAAAAAGCAATATCTTAGTGATGTGCTCAGAGACTTACCTGCAGATGGAACTATGTTCTAAGAGGAAGTTCAGTTGAGCCAAAGCTCAACATCTGGCAGAAAAGCAAACTTCTGTTAGCAGAGCGTGTCTTTTCCTGAAGCATATTACTGACTGCAGATATTTTTCTAAATACAACTTGTTGTTCTTGAAAGAAATGTTTAAAGACCAAAATTGTAATTCAAGGCTTCATTATCACTGAGGATTTCCAGAACCTTCTGTTTTCCCAAGAAGTCAGAAAATGTTTAATAGATGTTTGCATTAAATTAGGTTGTCTTAATGCTTTTTGTGTTTTGACTGTTGCCAGCACAGTGAATCAACCAAGCACTACACTTGATGTGCCCAGACCTTCAACCCAGTGCAGACAGAATGGTTTTAAATTCAGAAAAGCCAGCATTTACTTGAAGAAAAACTAGAAATGAAACTTTTAAATGTAATACTATTTTAAACAGGTGGGGAAGACAGAACTGCATTACAATGTTTTGTACGTAACTGTCCCATGTCCCTCTGTCCTTGCAGGTGGTTGGTGGCTCCCAGTTAACTCAATGGCTTCCTAAGTCATTGTTTTCTTGTTCCTTGGAAGAGAACATCTCTTGTGAGATTTGCCTGGCTTCACCCTCCTCATCTCTGCAGTGTTTTTGCATGAGCTTCAAGCCATCATCTCCATTCTGTATCTCCTTTGCTGGCCCCATGAAGCCTGGAATTGTTTCTGTCTCAACACACTCAACAGCCTTCCTGAGGAAGGAGCCTGTACAACCTCTCTGCAAGACTCCACCCAGACAGGCTTCTTGAAAGAACATAAACACAGTTGTGAAGACATAAATAAAACAAATACCATCTGTCATGCTAGCATTGCCCCATATGTGTAACCACCTTTTCTTAGTCTTTTCAACTGATTTTCCAACATACCCAAATACACATTTGGCTTATTAGAAAATTTTAGCACCTTATGGATGCCATTCCCAAACATTCTAAGTGCAGTCCGTGCAAGTACTGAAATAATTCTGGACTTTTCTTGTCCACCTACAATCATTTCTACGTCCTAGGCAACTGTATAGATAAGCTCCTTTTATCTGAATTATCTGTGATTGTTTTAGTCCTTTCTGACTTTGTCAATTTTAAGTATCCCTTACCCCTCACATAAAAGAGAAGCAAATGGGTCAAATTTACTTGGCACAATTTTCCTGAAAACAGCAGTGTTACAGCATACATGACTTTTCTCAAATCTTTTTGCTTTGTGGCTACCAAATAAATTTTCAAAACTAGTCTTAGTCCTTAAATTTATCAATCTTCCTATCTTTGTAAAAGTGCCATTACAAATGAGGTTAATTTTTTTTTTTTCTTTTTTTTTTGCTACAAAGAATCATTGACTCCTGTTGAATAGTAACAGAATCACAAAAGACAGAATCCCATTTGCACCAACAGGTTGCAAAGCCAGGGAGACACAGGAAAGTAAATTGGTGTCCCACCACTGTGCTGCAGTCCAGGTGGGCAGAACTGTGAGGGAGATGAACCAGCAAATGAAACTGCTCAGTATTTCCCAGGTGTGGTAACTACTGTAAAAGGCATCAAACTTCCTCAGAGTTGAGTGGTCATGACCTTATTTCGAGGCAAAAGATCTCAGTATGAAATACAAATCAAAAGACAACTTGAAAACTTGTTGGTTGTGTAGCACAGAGGTTTACAAATGACTATGAAATACAGAAAATTGTCACTGCCACAGACTATTTGTGCAGCCTTGAACAGATTGTTAAATCTCATGGAGACCCAGAAGGTCTGACTAGAATGAAGATTCTGCTTTTTCCTCTCTTTTGTCTGTCCTGCTATTTACATTGCAAGTGTCTCTGCTGAGGAGTACAGTAGAGTCTCTCAGCAGTGCTGCAATTCAAGTCTATGAATGAAGACAAAAGCTGTACTGTCCACCAGTGTGGATCCTAAGACATTAGAATTTGTCATGCTTAGATAGCATTCTTCTTACCAGAATCTTATTAACTCCTGATTCTCATGATGGAAGTGCAAGTGCAAATGGTAACATGGCCTTTCTCTGCATTTTGGCGCTCTGGGACAATAACTGACAGTGCAGCTCTTGAAGCTGATTGACAGCTGTAGCTGCAAGATGAACAGCAATAAAAAAATTAAACGTCCTGCCCTAGAAGGACAAGAAGCCTCCTACTTGATTGGTCACAGACAGAGGAAAGATAAAGACTGTGAGGAAAAGAAGATCAACTGAATGATGTTTAGTTAGGGGAGATTTAACTTTGCCCTCTTTTTTACCAATATCAGTAGGTGTTAATTCCACAGTGGTGGTGTATCAGTGTTAAACCAGTCCAATGATGGAAAAGTGAAGTTCAGACTCAGTTGCCATAGGCAGGCACATGATCAGCAGAAGTGCCCACCTTACTCACAATTACCGCTGAGCAGACAGGAGATACTCCCCTTTCTGCCATCCCTCATGTGGTTTTCCCTCTTGTATGCTGATATGTTGTACTACTGGCACTAATTTTCTCATTTATCATTGCAGTAGCAGAACACATTACAGCATCAGATCATAACATGAGAGAAAGTTTGTGGCTCTCTCAAGCACAGCCTCGGTACTCTGTAGGGCCAGGAGGGAGGGCAGAATGACAGTAAATAAAAAGTAAGGGAAATAAAAACAGATTTTAAAACATGTAACATTTTGGCAAGGAGGGTTTTTTTATAGCCATGGCTTTGGAGAAAATTACTTTTATGGCCAGCTTTTCAACAGGCCTGCACAAATATACCTATAGTGTTTGCAGGTGCAACCATATGCATGCGAGGCATGACTGTCTAAAGAAAAGGCTTTCAGCAAGCTGAGAGTTTCTTTTTTATTCCTACTTGCTTTTAAAACACAGGTCCTCTATGAAAGAAATAACAGCTTCCAGCTGAACTCCTCAACCACTCCTACGTGGTTGAGTGAGGAAGCCTCAGCATCTTGGGTCTTAAACTTCCCTGAGAAATCCAGTACTGAATTCTTATGAATGTCACATTGGATGCAGAATATTGGTGCAGAAAGGGTTCAGAAGATTCAAGAATCTGGCCTGAACATCTAGGTCATTCCATGTAACTTAACTTTAGTTTCTCTTTCCTGCTTCCCACTCCCCTGTTTACATGCAGACATGGGCACACGCATTCATGTGTGTATCCAGACATGTGGAAGTTTATTTTGGGACATGGATATGCACAGATGTACCTACAGAGAGACACACAGACTGTGTATTTCAAAAAATGCAAATCTTTCCTATTTAATCATAACCTGCCTGCAAGCGATGTGTTTAATCACGCTAGAAAAGATACAAGTTGATAATTTTATTCAAATGAAGGAATTGAACAGAATTTAGAGGTTAGAAATCCTGAAGGCTGATTGCTAGTGTTGAGAGCATATATTTATAAGCAATTAATGGCATACTTGGGGTTTTTTTCTCCTACACATTTTTTGCCAATGATAAAGTACTCCCTGTATGGTATCAGCTAGCTTTATTATCAAATAGAAAGAAGTAGATGAAAGAAAAAGTCACAAAATCCTGGAATACACTTATTCTCTGCCCACACACAACCATTCTCTCCTCCTTTTCTTGGTGGGCTGTAATTTCTCCTTACCCTTTGAAAGAAAGCAGAATTATGAGGAAAATTGTAAACATTTTAAAGAATTGGTCACAAAACACTAATATATTGCAGTCCTGTCGTGTCACCACCTGTATGTGGTGAATGCCTACACATATGCAGTAGCACTAATTATCAGGGACTGACCAAACATGGAGGAAAGCATTCTAATAATTCATGACTAGACATGTGCACCTTTAAGAAAGGACAGATAAGCAGGACAGGGTTTGGTTTGGGGTTTTTTTTTTTGGGGGGGAGGGGGGATGTTAAAATCCACAGTTTTTCCTCTTTTTTTTTTTTTTTGCCACAAGGAAAACCATAAACCTTTTCCCCATCTGTTGATTGGAAAAAAGTTGGAAACAAGACTGTTTCTTGGAAAAGCATGTTTTTCAAAAGCAAAAGTTTTCACAGGAATGTAGTATGTTTTTTAACAAGAAAAAAAAGTCTCATGTTCAGAAATTTCTAGAAAAGGGCAGAGGAGAGGAAAGAGACTGGGATTGATCTCAGAATATTCTGAAGGTAGAGTGCTTGCACAAATATAGGAGACCAGTCCAAGTATCCATTTGAAGGCACAGTTAATTACTTCTAGATTATTCTACCATGAGAGACCCTTCTCCTTAGAGTCTGGTGTAAAGCCCTGTCTTGTGGCATGGGAATATTGACCTAGTTCCTTGTTTGGGGGTGAGGAATTAATATAACTAAATATTGTATGAATTCAAACTCAAGGACTACAATGACTTAAGAAAGAAAGCTGGGATTGAAGAGGATCTCAATAGATCATGTACTCCCCATCCCTGCATTGAGCACAGCGAGTGGATTGGATTATAGAAGTTCGGAGCAGGGACATGTTTGTGTGGTAGCCCTCTTCGTTCTCTTTTTGGAAGAACAGTGTAACTTGGAGTAGAGAAAAAGGGAAGAAAGGAAGACTTTTGTTTGTGTCAACTCTTCCAGAATTAATGTTCATGAGATTGAACTCATAGGTTTTTTCCCTTAATTATCTTTAATTTCTCATCAGAACATCTGAAAAAAGTTAAGTATTTTACCAGAAATCCTGAGTGTGTCAAGAAATGTGCATGAAATAATGGCAGAATTATTGGTGTTTTCCAGTCCAAAGCATCCATCAGTACCAGTGTTCTTTAGTCTTTCAATATGGAAAGGTCTACTCCATCCCTGAAGTTCCCAGATCAGCACTGAGAAGACTTGTTAAACTAAAACATCAGAAGTCGTCTGATCTCAAAAGGATGCTAATTTCTTCTTGTACCAGGTACCTTCTTTAGACATTTGAGTTTAGTAGCCATGTCTGTGTTTTGGCATTGAGGGTTACTGGCCCCCACACTCTCATAGTTTCTTGCTTTACCTGTACAAACACCAGGAAACCATCCAGCTGCAGAGCATTCCAGTGCACGTGAAGCTTTTGTCCTGCTCAGCAGTACTGACATCATGCAAGTTCCTTCTCATCGTTCATCTTGGATGGGGAAGTCCAAAGGCACAGAAATGTCATGGCATCTCTTGCCTCCATGGGGCTAGGCTTAAAATTCCTGAAACCTGTTTCTCCAGGAATTCTTAACCCATAGCAAAATACTGGTTCCTTCCTAGATGTGTGTTGCTGTGCTGTCATCTAGTGGCAAGGATGAATTGGACGTCACTCAGTGTCATTCAGTGACGGTCGATGACAAGGTGTCCCTTTGCTGGAACTAAACGCTTTGTGGAGAGTTCACAGCTTTGTAGGTGCAGCCCCAAGGCAAAGGTCGCTTCCTCGGTTTGTGCTCTGCAGGAAATCACTGCAGAGAGCCTGTGGAGTGGGCTGGGCAATGGATATCTGGTTGCAGACAACAGGCTCTACAAAACCATGGCACCTCCTGCCACGTCCTTCCTCTCCATGTCCTGTCATCCATCTTGGCTGTTAACTGTTCGCAGACAAATAGTTGAGGCTGAATTTCCAGCAGTGATTGATAGTTTCTTAACTAAAGCTATTCGGAGCAGTGTCAGCTAATGAAATGAGTCATTAAATCTATAATCATCTAAGATCAAGAAGAATACTTCTCTCAGCAAAAAGTCCTTCCTCCTGCATTCATTTTTTAATTTACTCTTGGGGAAAAATTAAGTGTGACACAATGCAGTTTTCCAAGAGAAACCAGATAACACCAGCTTTCAGAATGACCCACATTTGGTTTGGTGTTTGGCAAGCTGGCTGATGTCAGCAGACAGACTTACTACCATCGATTTCTGAGGGCATTCACTCAGATCTGGAATTTCATATGCCAGGTGATGTTACACTTGCTTATGCCTAGTTTGGGTTGGCAACATTATTATTAACACATATAAACATTTACAGTTCTGAGTTTATTTTTAAACTAGCAAGTGCAATGCTTGATTTAATGTCTTGCATTAATGTTTGTAAAATGATTATAAAATTATGTAGAAAGTAATAGAACCTTAACAATTTAACTGGTCTCAACATCCATAACACCTCTTTGGCATCACCCGCTGAACAGTGCTGGGCTTGGCCGGATTAGGTAAAACAATTGTAGCATATCCTTTGCTCCTTGAAATGCTGACCACAAAACCATTTCGATAGGAACCCTGACAGCTACTTTTCAGAACTTACCACCCCAAGGGTAGGCTCGTCATAGGTATCAGACTCTGGAAAGGAAAGCTCAAGGAGCAATCCTCACTGCAAAGCACCACTGTCAAAGAAGTATTCTTGTATAAAACCTTTTTCCATTCCTGGTAACTGAAGCCAACAAATAATGATAAGATTTCTTTTTCTGAGGAAGGTGGAATTTGTGTTTATGTTTCCCTGCATTACAGTACAAATTGTGCTCTATCTCTGAATTTAGAACGATTCCTCAGTTCAACCAAGTACAGTAAAAAGATACCTAAATCTCCAAGCAAAGAGAAGAATGTGCTGATGTTCTTTACTGACAAGGGACATTTAAGCACATTCTTAAATAACTTGCCTCTCTGAGGACTTCAGTAGATTCTCAAAAGCGTGAAAGAATGATGCTCTATTTACGACCTTTCTTGTTTTGTCCAAGTCTCAGACGTCAATCCCTATAGTAAAGAAAAATATTAATGAGGGTAAAAAACACTCTGTTTTCCAAATAAATTATAATTAGTCAGAGGCAGTAAATCAATGACCTTTCACACTGGAATATGATAAGACATTTCTTTGTAAGTTCCAGAAGAGGTTTGTTTTATTTTTGGCTCAGAATTTCATCTTCCTTGGGTGCTCTGTAGAAACAAAATTGCATCTTTTTAATTAAGAAATTGAACGACAAGCTGTAACAAGGTCAATCAGGTTGAAATAACTGTATGCTTATTATAATGTAAATGCTTCTTCTGTTGACTTATAATATCTTGAGATAGTAAATTTTGTACATAAATACAGTGTTAAGTAAAAATAGAAGGTTTAGGTCAAATACAATGAGTGAAAGTATATGTGCTTGTATAAAAAAAGGAGGCATGGCCTTCATACAGAAATAGAAAAAAATACCAACTCTGTTAGCAAAAGTTAAGAATTATTTAACACATATACATCAAAAAATAAAAGTTAAAAAGATGTCCCAAGCATTCCAGTATCACCTTGAAACAGTTGATCAGGGCTTTTTGGACAATGACACTGGAAATAAGATTGGGTTAAAAGCAGTATGTGAAGAAAGGTGAGAGCTGTGCCATTCAGTGCCACAGTAACTACAACACTATTCCACCACTGAACGTTGCTTTTCATGAAGGACCATTTGCACGTATGTTTTACTCTTTTAGCAGCCATCCTTTATATGTTCTCATTTCTTTGGGTGGAGACCCTTTGTGTCTGTTCACAAGTCTAGACCACGCTCACAGTCTGTGTTCGGGTTGTTCACAATCCCTACACAAATAAGCACAGACTGGCAGTTCTGACGCTGGATGGAGGAATATCTTGTGAACTGTTATTTTTCGTCACTCGTTAATTTGTAATTTGCTCATCGGAGTGACAGGCAAAGGGCAAAAAGAAGCAAGGATATCTTGAGTTTGACTCGATTGTTTCTCCATTTGATTACCTGTGGAAATAAAAACATAATCATTCCATGCAATGTCATAATCCTCTCTCAGCCTCCTGCTTGTACATTTATTTTTCTTAGTCCAAGCATGGAAGAAGACCTATAACATTCTATCCTTGCTGATGATACTTTTGTATTGATAATCCTTGTTTTGACTTGGTTCTTTCCAAAGATGCTCTTAAAATGCAGATCACAGATGGTGTTACTTCCTGTATGAGGCAGCTTTCAAGTTTTCTTTCTGTTTTACCTCTTTCTCAGCATACAGGAGATTTTTTTTCCAACTCTTTTCAGAATTCAGTTCCAGAACAGACATTAAAACTTTTTTTTTCTAATAAACATATTCAGCTTGGGCTTTTCAAATGTTCAGTCTTTGTCCTACAAGAACACCACCACAGAATTTTTCATGTATTTTATGCATTTTGCTACTATTTAACTCATATAATGGATCTCTTAAAATGTACTCATTATGAGGATGAATTATTTTTTGTACTTGGAAGAAAAAATTATATATATATATATATATGTGAAAATACTGTCTATTTTACATAGATGAATTTGGTTAAATTCCAAGAAAACTGAATTTTCATGTATATAGTTTCCTTTATTAGATAAGTGTGCATTTCCTACACCCACAGAGAATCTGTACAAATTCATCTTACGTTCCTTGGGTGTGCAAACAATACCAAAAAATAGTCAAAGTTAGCATATTCTATATAAAACACATTTGCATCTGCTACGCACAACTTCCTACGCTCTTCATCTTTAATTTAGCAATGGCTGGATGATGAAGTCATTGAGTCTTAGGAATGTGCTCAGGTCAGGGTCTGAAGCTTTATACTTCATCCAAATACCATTTGGTTTGGCCCCTTTTACTGAGATGCAATCTATCGTGCTACAGACGATTTAAGTGAGCACCCTCAATAAATCAAGCTGAAATGAATTTTCCGCAATGAATTATGTTGCAGACAGCTGCAAAAGCTACATGACTGGCTTTTTTTTGTAAGTTTCAGGCCAAATCATGAGATTAAGGATTGAGCTAAGGTTTGTGGCTGTAGAAAGCAATCCAAAAAGATTTTGCGTGCATTACTATCTCTAATGTGAACTGAATCTACACAAATACTTTGTTTCATTGCCTTTGACAATGGCTACAGGAAAGACTCTTCTGTCTCAGCCTATGATTTGTGCATACTTAATGTAAGTCTGTCTTTGTAAGTAACAAGGCTTTTTACTTCGGCGATCGATCTGGGCTGGTTCCATAGCCAGAGCTAATTCTGGTCCATGCCACCATGAAGGCTGTGCTGTGGGTGACAAAGATTCTATTGCTCCGAAAGGCTGATGAAAATATGGACCAAAATTATTCACTGAGACTAATTAAGTATAGCAGTATTGACTTTTTGAAAGTTATTGTGAGCTACCAGAGCCAAGGAAATGGCTCCAACTTTCCATCACATTGTTTTTATTTTGCAGTGGCCTCCATGACTTTCAGCAACCTCTTTTCAGTCACTGGAGGAAGATGACAGCATCCAGCACTTCTAATGGAAGCATTTCAGGTTAGACAGTGACAATGTCTCCCAGTGTATCAGCTTAAACAAATGACCAGTTTGTCCTGGAGAGTTCTGGGAAAAGGTCAGAGCTTCTGGGTGGAATTCTTAAGAATGCTAATTCCTTCTGGAGTTTTCACCAGCATACAGGGTTTTCTCCATCTTTCCTGGCACATCACGAATCTGAAAGTAGGGATTTCCATTGCTGCAGCAAGAAAAAAGTAAAAAATTATTCCAGCTCTTGGTATCAAACTAACCCAGCACAAATGGTGTGTTCACTGCCAAATACTCAGAGCTCTACACCATCAACTGGAAGGAACAAATCATTAATGTAGGAGCTTTGTAACATGCCAAGAGCTAGACTCAACGCTGTAAACAGGACAATCAGTTGTGCCACCTTTAAATTTGCAACACAAAATCCTAAGTCAGGAAACTACTTAAGTTTGGAACTTGGAGGCATGTGCTGAAGATAAAGAGGGCATAGTATTAGACACATAAATCATTTGAACATTCCCCCCTTGGACATGAAATGTTATCCATTCTCACAGTGACTACGTTTGGGGGTTGGTTGGGGTTTTTTTCCAAGCACCTATTGAAATACAGGTCATTGTATCAGGTACCCAGGTTGTGAACACAGTAATTGGATAGAGAAAAATAAACCCACAAACCACTGAGAAGCGGATCAGCTATTGCTTGTCTATTGCAATGAAGTCGTGTATTTCAACATCAGTCAAAATTTGCCTTTTTTGCATTGTAACAGACAACCATTTAGTAGGTATTTGCCAGCAAGTGTGACTTACTAATGCAAGATTCCTGTATTAATTTAATGGGAATGTAATTGTGTTGTAAAATACATAATCTCAGGTAACCTACTATGACATTTACATTTGATTACCATATCAATGCATGCAGATACCTTTGCATTACAGATATCTCTGGAGGTGTTCTTTGAGATATAATGCATTGTGCTGTATCTCAGGCAAAGTCTCCACTAGAGAAGGAGTTAGGAGGGTAAATGGCTCTCCAGTGCTTCAGCACCTTAGTGGGGATGTTTCAGTATCTTTTTTCTTTCCTGAATGAAGAACAGAGATAATGCTTCACACATAATTGTACTTGTGTCTTGCTGCTAATGTCACAGACATCAGAGAGGAGTGCTGGAGCAGGTAGTCAGGTTGTTCTGTGCCAACCATGTTCCACCTGCTTGTAAGTGCATTATGATCCTGCAGCAGGTATATATTTTTTAATATTCTTATGGTTTATGTCATGAGATTCATAGTAAGAAAAAACACAGCAGGAAATGTGCAGCTGCCTAGGGAATGTTTTTCATTAACCTAGAACATCAGCAATAAATTGAAATTAGACTTAAATATTTCCTGAAGCACCTTGGAATCATTATTTTGGGGAAAAATTTCATTAAGAGAGGTTTCACATCAAATACTTTTAGCCAATCATCAGGGAAGATATCATTTTCCATGTTTCCTATACACTATACATTTTGTCCTTCACCTTAATATTGTCCAGAGGTAGCTCCAGACATCTTCAACTTAGTCAATTCACTTTAATTAAATGTTATTTTTCCTCAGCAGAAAAATTCTCTGAATATAGTGATATTTCCTGTTCTCTTTTTCCAAATTAATAGTTCTTTTGCAAGCAGAAATGCAGTATGCAATGCTGGGATGAAACTTGTGCAAAATCTTTGGATATATATTTGCATTACATAGCCTTTCCAAGAATACTTTAACTCTGTAGCTTTTATTTCATGGTCACATGTCATAATACTCTGAGTTCTGGACAACTGCATATACAAAACAAATTTTCTTTAATATTATGTGTCTGCTAATGGCAATAACAGAGTGTGAATGCCATCTTTAATTGGCAGATTGGCCAAAGGAGAATGGCCTACAATGGTGAGCAGCCTCTGCTGACTCCGTTGGAAGTGTCACTTCCCCTGGGTGCAGGGCCTGGTCTTTCCCTGGCTGAGGGTTTCAGTGTGGGTTTGCATTATTTGCTGAAATAAGAACAAATGCCCTTTTCATGACAAACTTCTAGGGACCCAAAATATAACAAAAAGGTTAAGATTGGCCCAGTTCTGCTGTTGAAGGGATTCTAAATTACGCAGAAGACCTAATAACTGTTGTAAAACTTTTTTTTGTGGAGGATTTGTTCCTATGCAGGCTGACTCACATGAATTGAAACAAAATAAATGGAAGTATAACATTATGAAAGACATGAACCCCTAAGGTCAGCTCAAACTGACTATTCTAATATGCCACCTTCTTCAGAATAGTTGCTTTCCCTTATGAAACACAGATGACACTGCTGAATGAACGAATCCCATTGGCAGAAGAGTGCCCAGCTTGATCTTTCTGTGCTTTCCAAACACTTCCTGAAGGCGTGCAGCCCACACACATACGTGTCAGGGGCCTCACAATGGCTTGGATGATCCCAGGTATTTAATCTAATTGAGCTGAACTGTGGGTCCATCACAGCATAACTCAAAAGCATCTTTTAAACATCTTGTGTCTGCAGGATTTGTCCCAAACAGTCAAACAGCTTCATGAAATCTGCCTTTCTCTCTTTCTTTTTGTTGTCTCAAAGCCATGTTACTCAAAAACATCATAGCTCCACATCTACCCAAGATTATTGCTGCATCTTTCAGTCCTCAAGGAACTGGACTCTTATTTTACACTAGGAATTTCTTCACAGGGACTTGTAGTTACATAGCGCTCTCAAGAATATTTTTAGAAATCTGAAATTTGAATAAATTCATATCATATATTTAGTGCCTACTTTATGTGGTTTTTACAAGAAAAAAGGCTCACCTGAACAAACTAGGATCTCAGATATACAAAATCTCTTTAATGAGTTTTCTAAATAGATGATCTTGGCATTTAAAAATCATCTGGTGCAATGAAGGTTTTTCTTCCTCACAGGGAACTGAAATTAGTTCCCAGACCAACTGGTATTTTTTTGCTGTGCCGTTAGATACATTTAACCTCTGGGGTTCTGACTTGCACCTTTTCCTATAACCAAATGATCATTAAGATATAAGGTCAGTGACACAGATTTTGCTGTAAACGCATATTGATAGAGAAGAAGGAAATCAGTTTTGCAGAGCCTGACAACAGGGCTGTCAGGAGAACCAGTGCACTACAGGGTTAATTATTATTGCTGTGCTGAAACACTTTGACCAGCTACAATTACCCAGTTCTAAAACTGGAGCAATTAAATCTCTTTCGACTTCTTGCTGCACAAGTTTGGGAGCTGTTTGGTTGTGTTCTGTGCTTTGGAAGGGCAGTCAGGGTGTTTCTGGCTCTGAGCGCCACCACAGTCCCCACCATGGTGTGCCTTGCTTACCAGTGTGTTCTTGTCTCATCCAGCTGCAGGAACACAAGCTTTGCCCAGGATCCATCCCAGGACTGGGATGCCTTTTGGTCTGTGCTGCCCTCAGAGGGGCTGTATCTCATATGCAAGGCCCCCTTTCCCTCTCCTTAGTGCTTCATTAATGCTGAGCCTTGAGCATTACTGTGTATCTATAGCTACTTTCATCCAGGCATATAAAAGTACTTATAAATGTTAATGTGTTAAACCCAATAACATCCCTAGGAGGGAGATGAGAGTTTCAACATACACTTTACTGGTGCAGAAACATATAAATAACCAGCTTCAGGTGGTAAAAGGCTGAGATGATGAACAGAGTGCCTTTAGGAGTGAGTCTGCATCAGAGGCCCTCTGACTTGTCTGCTTCCTACACTAAGCCAATGATGTGAGCTTTTTTTCCTTTTCAATTACTAGAGTATCCAGACATTCCAAGTGAAAATCAGGACCCCATGGTTTCATGGTACATGGTAAAGCCTCAACTCTGAAGAACTTCAAGTCCAAGTAAATGAGATATAGAAAGCTTAAAAATTAAAACAGTAGAAAGAAGTTCACAAAGTTGAGCTGGGAACACGGTCCCTGAGTCCCAGTCCAGGGACCTTGCCTCCAGACATAATTCCTTTCCTTTGTATTAGTCAGCCCCCCTCTTGAAATTAAACACTTCCATTACTCAGGCAGACAACTCTCCTGATATCTTGTAACATTAGGAAAAGGTTACTTTTAATGTTTTCTGAACTAGAACATGACAAGGAACAACTTGAAAGAATGAAAGGCAAAGTTGAAACCAATAGTTGAAAGGCGAGAATTACATTAAATCACCTAAACCTAATTCCAAAAATTCAGGAGTGTTTCCTGCTTATTACACACTTTCTGAAAATTATCATCTTTGCAATAAAAAGCAGGGCAGTCAGCGACCTGTAATCTTATGATGCCCGAGCAAAGGTATTTTCCAGTCGGCACCCAAGAACTCCTGGGTCCACAAGGAGGGACAAATGCCCTCTCCCTTTTGCACCAGGGCAGTCCCCAGCAGGGCAAGGAAGCTGCACCGCAGCCCAGCTCTCAGCACATCCCCCTCACATCAAATGTTCACACACCACTCAAGATGTGTGAAACAGCTGCCCTGGAAACAGCAGTAGAAGACCCAGCCACGGATATGGTTTGGGGTTTAGATGCAGCCCTGGAGGAAACCTTCTGTTACCCTTTTACCTTTTGGTTGTTGGCTTTTTGGTTATAAATGTGAGCACAGAGGGAAAGCCCCGGCTGCCTGAGTGCTGCTGAGCCATTCCCCAGCTTTGTTCCATGTACAGTGGTAATGAGACAGCACTCGAGCCTAATGGGCTTGTTTCTTTTAGGACAAGAACAATTAATAATAATTGAGAAGTCCTGTGCTAAGGAAACTTATAACCAGATAATAAAAATGTGGCTGTTGCAGTTAAACACAATAAAAATGGCTCTTTATGCACCAAAGGAAAAGCACATACACATACATAACCATGTTCATGTCAGCATTGTTTAATGTATAAGGAGTTTTGTCTATATGTGGCTGCATTTACTGATGAAATGTAAATGCATTAATGTAAATGTAAATGCAGAGTTTGTACGGTATTACACTAAGTAATGATGCACTGGTCTGTTATCAAAGTTGGACTTTCATGATATTCAAAATCCAACTCCAGGAAAGCTGTTGAGTTATACCCATGTCATGGATCTCTGCCAGCCCTCACCTGTCCAGCCCACTCAGGCTTGCAAGCCTCAAAGAATCCATTAGCTCTGTGAAAAATGAACCTAAACTAAACTACACATAATGAGATGCAGTACCCTGGTCAACTTTAAAGTCTTCAGAGAGATGATACCAAGGCAAAAGGATATGTGACATGGGTTTATGATATTTCATTGTTTATGTGCTGAAACAGCTAAACTTCAGGAATCTAAAATATAGAGACTAACAGAAATCTCTTGGGAGACCCTCTACCAGCACTTTATTGGAAACGAGAGAGATCTTTACTTTCCATTTTATCCACAGGGCCTTATTCATCTTCTTCAACTGAATCTTTATTTCTTAGGAAATAGAGGCCTTTTTTCATCTCATCTAAGGCCTCGCCAGCTTCTTAGCACATTAGCATCTTTTCAGATTTAGTATGATTTTCACTTGGGGTTATCTGATTTCTTTCACTAGTCAGAAAAGCAGGATTTGCTTGCACGCTCACAGTAACATCACAGAGAAAGGTATTTGGCACTACAATCTGCAGTTATTAACCTTTGGGCATAACTCTGAAAACCAAAAATTCCTTTCTGATTTGTGTTCTGTTAAATTACAAATGTAACACTTGCAGCAGATGATTTTTCTGGCAGAGAAGCAATAGATTGAACAGTGGGAGTGCTATGGTGTTGGAGGTTAGGATTTTCCCTTTTTTTCCCCTTCTTTCTCTCAGGGAATTTTGTCCCATTTGTTGCCTAAGAGATGATAACAACGGTACTTAAGAGAGACAAAAGAAGTGGCCAAGGTGGGGGGAAGAGGTGCAGTCGGCTGCAGCCTCTTAGCCAGGGGCTTTTCTATTGGGAAGGACAGAGGTGTCTTCCTTGGCAGACACCTGCCCTTTAAACTAGGAGATATGGTTAGCTTTTAGCTTAAATTAAAATGGGAAAGAAGTTAGAAAATCAGTACAGCATAAGAAGAACTTGGCATTGTTTTTTATTGGTAATGCTAAAATAATACCATTATACAAATGGTACATAAATACACATACGAATAATACTCTGTTTAGAGTACAGACAATGTGAATTTCAACATAGTTGAAATAAAGGATTTTGTGATAGCACTTTTTGAGGAACCACCTCATCTTGCAGTTCTTTCCTGTGTCAGGAAAGGAAATCTCAGATACAGAAAACTAATATTTTAATCTGATTACTCTCAGAAAGCAGACGATTCAAATCATGACAAAGCCTAAGCAATGGGAACAGAAGGTGACAGGGGTGGAATATTAAGGAAAGTGTGGAGCAGACAATGCTTCAATCTTATGGCATCCCAAAAAAGCCCTTGTTTCTCAGAAGCACAGGCAGATTTAGTTCTTGGTCTTCTGAAGGAAATTGCCAGGACTGAGGAGCAAGAGGAGATTTGTGGAGAGTAAGGCAGGACCTTCTGCTTTTGTGGGACAAGCGGGAGGATGGTGCTGCTGCCCCGCCCCACGTCCTGCCTGCCCTGTCCTCTGCTGCGGCACCAGAAGGAGCTGTCAGTGTGACTCTGGGGTGAGCAAAATAGAGAGATGTCCCACAGCCAAGCCCTGGCAATTTTGACACCAATGATGGTCTGCCACTCAAGATACTTAGGGGGTTTTTGCCCGAGCCCAAACTGGATGGTGCTGTGAGCACCACTGGATACCAGAATAAAACAGAGAGAACCTGGAAGCTAGATCTGTGCGCCAAAATAGTAGCCAAAGATCAAAGAAATGAAAGCAAATTCAGATTTTTGAGAGGGGAAGCAATAATCTCTGAACAGGAATTTAGTAATTCAGACACATTTGGAAAGCAATGGAAGAGATGCACATACACAAACAGACTCCAGAACACAAATCCAAAGTGAGATAACTCTGCATCAGATCAAGGTGTAAGAACACAGACATATACAGAATAATATATTCAGCAGAGGTGTTTGGGGGAGAATTACAGAAATCATCAAGGGATGCTGAGACTAGTCTAAGGATTAAAACAATGAAGCAAACTTTATGAAAGCGTTTTCAGAGCTGCAGTTCTAGCACTGACTTCCAGTAGGCATACTTTGATCAATCATGTAAGAATCACATAAGAATTAAAAGTAGTAATTAAAAAGGGGAAGGTTCAAGGTTGCCAATATGTCAAAGCAGCAGAGGAGAGACAGGAGGGAAATGTGAGTTGCCTACATCTCTCATAAGCAAAGGCAGTTCTCACTGATATCAAGGGGAGTAGCTTGCACATATCTGAAGGCAGACTGTGCCCAGGAGTCATCCTCTGAGACTGTCAGCTAAGCACCTTTCAAAAGCATTAAATACACATGCTAAGATGTATCCCTAGCTGCATGAAGCCACTTAGCAAGAACCAAGTGACAGACCCTGGGAATGCTTTGCAAGATCAAAATCTAGACTGCTGTGTCTACATTTTTTTCCCATTTGGAGATTAATCCAACAGTGAAAATCACTTCCAAAACACTTTAATTGGGAGAACTGAATTCTCAGGTCTGTATTAATAACAAATATCTCCCTGAGCAACCCAAACTAACATTGCCTGGTTTTCTGTGGAGTAAACTCAGATTGCCTCTGTGTAGTTCCCAATATCTAATAAGGCATGAGATGTAACAGAAGTTCTTCTACCTAAGCAGAAGCATTAGGATCACCTCTTTCCACTCACTGCCTACAACTGTGCAGGAAAGTATTAAAGACCTCCATCCCTGTGCCCATCCCCACAACTGCATGATTCCAGGAATGCAGTCTGAAACATTTCTTGACCATGTTTTAGACATCACAGTCCTGTGTGCTGGTCAATGGCTTTCCAGTGGACATCTTGCAGTGGTCCTACATTAAGTCACTGCATGTCAAGAGCTGCTGCTATTTTAAGAGTTTAAGCACTAAATGTTTAAAAATTAAATTTTCAGTGTGATGACCTAGGAATCATTCCAGGATACCAAGAAAAAGATACTAATTCAGAGAAATCTTCACTTTCACTACAGAATTTACAGGGCTGTTTCTTCTTTTTGGTTTTTGATATGTTCATGTCTTTCTCTGTTTTAGTTTTCTAAGTGTTTTCATTGATTTCTTTTTCATTTGCAGCACAAACTGAACACAGTTAATCAGTAGATACAAAATGCATCCTGCAACATTGCCAGTAGCCTAACATAAGTGGATTCAATTGCTGAATTGTCGTAAGATTAGACCTAAGCCACACTATAAGCTTCATTGATCCAAGCACAGCAAGATATCCATTCAATAATATGTGTTTTAGCAAAGTTTTCCACTTGTAAAGACTTCCTGCAAATTAGCGTTCATCCAACGTGTGCTATAAACACGGCGGATCAAATCTTGTATCAGTTTACAGAACATCCTACTCCTTAGGAAGGAAGCAGGGTACCTGGGTGTATTGTGTGAGCACAGACACACCGGGAGTGAAGTTCACTGTCAGAAGAGGCTCATCTGTGGAGTGTGTGGATAATGGGCACTGGGCTGCCTGACAAGCTCTGGGAAGTCGGGGGATGGAAGAGGGGACGATGTGCTGGTGTTCATAGAGCCGCAGGTTCAGTGAAGTGTTTACCTCTTGGTTGTTGTTACCAGCTGAGCAGTCCTTACATGGAAGCCCTTGCAGGGGAGAGGTCACGAAGAGCTGTCTGGCTCTGATTGCTGTAGTCCTACCCCTGTGGTACCTGAGAATCCCTGAGTGCTGTGTGCCCTCACACTGCCCTGCAGTGGGACATTGCTGCTGCCACGCTGTGTACAGGGCAGCTCTGGGAAAGGGCTGTTCCTGCCCTCACAGCCTTCCCTGGGGCTCTGGCTGTCTCTCCTTGCAGCCTTGGTCCCCGCCTGTTGACAAGAACATGAGATTTCAGTGGGAAACAGGGTCTAATACCACAAGAGATAAATAATGTGGGATTCCAAATTGCTCTGGGGTGAGGAAAACAGAGCTGTGGGACACCAAGCAGTGCTGCCAATATCACTGACACTTACCTGTGAATATTAAGGGCCCATGTAGCCTTCAGCATGGGCACTGGCTGATTCTCTTTGGGCTGGAGCACAGACAGCTGCCAATATATGATTAATTCAGAACAGACCCCTCATGACATTAGAAGTTGTTGGTCCCTCCACACAGGGATCTCTCTGTCAGCAAGACAGGCACAAACCCCAAGTGGCAGAGGTGATCTAAATGCATCCAAGGGCTTGTATAAGGGCTGCTTACAATGTCCATCACCTGGCACAAGTCATGAAATGATGTGGCTGTGATTAGGCCACAAATGAAGTGGGGATGCTGATGCCAAAGGAAGAATCTGAATGGCAGATAAAGTTTCAAAATCAAATATCTCTATAGGGAAGACAGTGATTTAATAGCACCTAAGGCTGCTTTTTCATTAGAAGGTTTTCTTTCTTTGGGTTTTTCTCAAAGCACTGCTCTTATTTGGTTCCAAATGCCTAAATGCAGAATTTTTTTTCAGTCCTTCATCTTAAACCCTTAAATGCACAGCATGCAGTCTTTGGTATCAGAAAAGACTGACAGCATAATGACTTTACAAGTATGTGATGCTTAAAATTACAACCAGTATAGTCTTGTTCACTGGATGTTGCTCTTGAGAATAAACCTGGGTACTGGTAAACACTTTCCTGAATACAGTCTCAGCTGTACAAATACCTTATCATTTTTCCATGCAGATTAAGAAAGCCCTTTATTATAGAAATGTCCCCATTTTTTGCAGCTGGGAACTTACAGCATATATATGCTTAATTCCTGGTGTTGCTTGAGGAATGAGTCATCCTTATTCCCACTGAGAATTCCCTCAAACTACTTTAGTTCCATGTAGGGAGCTGTATTATTTTCCTTAATTACATAAAGATTTCAGATCACTAAGATTTTATGTTATTAACATAAACATCAAATGATTTAAGCAAGTTCCTAGAATACTTAAGCAAAAAAATCAAAACAAGTGCCTTAGAGGAACTGCTTCTTAAGTTTTGAAAGAGTGGGCAAATGAAAAAAAATAAGTTAGTCAAGTATTTTTCTTACAGGAACACTAATAAAGAGAAAGGCATGGATATCTTCCTTTCAAGGTGAAGCCTCCTGTGGCTAATCTTTCACCTTTTTTTATTTAGCCTAAAACCCCACCCCGCAAAAACATAAACAGATCTTTAAATTTATGATCTTGAGAAGTCTACCCACACGAGCTTTTGCAGAATCAAGACCTGAGAGAATGATTTCTGTTCATAAAGCACTTGTAAAGTTTTATGTGCCGAATTTTGAGAACAATCTATTTTCACCCACCCACTCTGACCTTATTTGCTCAGTAGGCCCTATTTCTAGAGCTGCCAGAAACCTCAACGTGGCCGTGCATTTCGCTGTTGACTCTTGAGGAGATAAGGCCAGTGTTTTCAAATGCTTTATGCACTTAGGCAGCTGCTTGAATGGTTCCTCATAGACGTGCTGGGTTCAGGGCTTTTCAGTGAATGCAGATTCAGGGAAGCCCTGCATAGGTCTATTAATTCCATGATTACAGTCCTGGGACAGATTTCCTTTGAATGCAAAGTATGGCTTGCCAAGAGGCAAAGTGGGAAAAATGGCCTTAGATAAACTTTAGTAGAGCAGAAACATATGAAGAGCTCATCAGAGGGTGTCTGGTTCCCCCTCCCTGTCTTCTCTCCAGGAGAACCAGGTGGCTTTTGTCACAGCGAAAATCAATCACACTGTTCCCTGCTCCCACCTAGTCACCGTGTGTGAAATAAACCCTGTTTCTAGGGTCTAAGTAGGATAATAGGGGAAAATGTAGTTTGTTTCAGCCTATGGATAATACACAAGGTAATAATCTAGAGCAAGATCTAGATTCAAAGAAAAGATCCTAAATATGTGTTTGTCCAAAACTCCCTACTTTTTCTAGGAGTTCCAAGTGTGTGAGGCAAGACACTGGCCTCACGTCTCCCTAAGCTCTAAGATTTGAAAAGCATCAATTAATCATAGACTCATAGAATATCCTGAGTTGGAAGGGACCCACAAGGATCATCAAAGTACAACTCCTGACCCTGCACAGGACACACCAACAACCCCACCATGGGCCTGAGAGCATTGTCCAAGTGCTCCATGAGCTCTGGCAGCATTTCTCCTGTGACCACTGCCCTGGGGAGCCTGTTCCAGTGCCTGATAACTCCCTGCATGAAAAACCTTTTCCTGGTATCTAACCCAAACCTTCCTCGACACAGCTTCATACACACAGCTTTGTCTTCAATACTTTGTGCTTTACTATTCGGTATCTTGGGTTTCACACCAGAAAAGTTTCTTAAATATCATTTTGCACTTCATGGTCAAAAAGAGTAGGAAGTCAGTAACTCCATAACTGGTAATGGAGTTTACAGGAATGTTCCTTCATCCATGAGTGCTTTCTTCTCTTCTGCTCCTGAAAGGTGCATTCACTGCACAAGCTGGTAGATGAATAAGACTGACAGTATTTGTTTTGAAATTCAGACTATTAGCTAGCTATTAAAGATAATAGCTTGTCTGAGCTTCTTAATATAAGAAAACTTTCCTGAAAACCAACTCTGATAAGTATAATAGTTTCCCCTGCCTTTTAAATTCAGAGGCTCTACATTGTCTTCAATGGTAATTCACTTCAAACAGGACACTACCCAAGCCTGTGGTAAAATGAAGCATCGCAGTAATAACATTCAGCTCTTGAAGCTTCCTTTATCACAAATGCCAAATTAAAAACCAAATTTTGAGCATAGAGTTTATGGGATTATTCCTATAAGTAGTCACTATAGGACTTAGCACATTTCTGGGACATGCTGGCAATTACCATGACATACCTATGACATATAATATTTTGGAAACATCCTTTGTAGACCCTGATAGGGTCACTGGATGAAGTGTGGAAAGGGATATCTTGTGAGAATACACTGAGTCTTTTTGTTGCTGAAGCACGGGTTAGGAAATCCAGGGAGTGCTGCACGGGGCACATCACAAAGCATGACTACAGGACAGATCACAACAGGCTCCTGTTTTACAGATCAGTCCCAGTTGTACTGTGAAATTTTACAAGGCTCAGGCAGACCCTCTGCAGTGCCCATCCATCCAAATTCATATTTTGCCAGTGTGCATACTCAATTGGGTTTCAGTGAGCTGCAAGACAACACAGAACATGGATAACTGAGTCAAACCATTCATATGTTGCAAGTAAAATTTTCTGCCATTGGCTTACCCCACAGAAAGTGGGGATGTTTGGGTTACAGCTAAAAGCTGAAAAGAGAAGCACAGTGGATTAGACAAGCTCAGTTTCAAATTCCTGGCTATCTAATTCACCAGCTCAAATTAATTTAAATATTTTAAAACCTGATTTTAAAGTAATATAAAATATTTATAGATTGTAATTACGAATTACAGAGTTGGTTAGTTCAGACAAAAGTATCAACAGACTGAATGGGGGAGCAAACACCTCCTCTGGGGGTGTACAGCTTGATAAAATATTGATTTTGAAAACCCAGAAGCCTTTCCTTTGCAACTCCTGGGAACAGACTATTTCCCAGGTGTATCCCACTATAGGGATTGGGCATTCCTTTAATGTGTAAGCAGCTCAGCAGAAGGTGCTGTGCTAGAAATCTCAATGCAGTTAGAATCCCTCTGCAGGGCACGACAAAAGGAGCTGCTCTGGGAGGACTCACAGCTATTGTGTCCTCCCAGCCCAGTCCCTGAGACAGCTCGTGGTTCCCGTGTGGAGCCACCAGCACAGAGCTGCAGAGGGGCTGGGAGTGGAGATGGAAGGGGTGGTGAGTGCTGGCCTGATGTCACAGAGCACTGCTCTGAGTCTCAGCATGGGTAGAATTGGGAGGGGTCTTTCCTAGTTAAGGCATTTACACCAGGAAGAAAGAGAAGACAGTATTGGTCTCTTCATCCCTCAGTTGTGAACTACAGATATTTTCAAATAGGGAGACAATCTGTAGGAACCTCTGTTTGCAACTTGTCCAAAAAAAATCTACACCTCTCTTGGGGTAATTGAGCAAGAAATAAATGGTGTGGGCTCCGACTTTGATGTCTTGCTGGATGGAACTTAAAAACTATGATGGCTTAGAAGCAAACATCAACACCATGAGTTTTCAAAATGACAAAGCATCACTCAGAAAAGCAGAGGTCAAACTCCAAACATCACCAGATACCTCTGATAACTCACTTGTGAAATGGACATCTGCTGCTACTGAGACTCTGCTGGAGGCCCAACAATTCAAAACTCTGCTGAAAACTTGTACCATAAAGGTGGGAGCAGTGGACAAACTCTCATCAGCAACAACAAGTAGCCATCCAAATATTACATGACATGCACCATTATAAGAACATGGGAAAGAGGAATGGCTTTAGTGGAGATATAAATAATGCAGACTGACACAAACACATAGGCTGTGTGAGCTGAGAGAGGCTGCCTTTCTGGGCAAAACAGAAGTTTTTTGCAAAAGGGCAGAGGACTATGGATTATAAAACAAGCGTTGAAAACAGGTACTCCATAAATATGGTAAGAGTAGTTTATCTGCAAGAGGATTCAAAGACCAAAGAGAATTTCACATGCTTAGATGAATGTATTCCTGAAATTCTGCTACTCAGCTGTGACTTCCCTCAGTGCAAAAATTGAAAGCAGAGACTTGATTTATTTATCAATAATTCCACAATATAATTGAACATACAGGCAAAAAAATAGTGCCTGAGGATAGTTAAAGAAATATTAAACTACCCCCCAGTGTTTGCTGAATCTGCCACATTTGTCCCAGCAAATATCACTGTGTTGGGACACCAATGTGTGGGGAATGAGCTTTCTCAGTACAGAGGAGGAATCTGCATAAACCACTCTCTTGCTTTCCTGCATAAACCACTCTCCTGCCTTTACATGCCCCCTGGGCTCCATTCTGGAGATGCTCTGTCTCAGTCCACAGGCTGTGTGATGCTGGAGAAGAACATGGAAATGCTGGCCACGGTGTTCAGAGAGACCCCTTGGTGTGCTCCTTTCAGCTCCAAATGAGTTGTTACTCCTGCATCTCTCTTTGGACTCTGCAAAAGCAGAGAGAAGAAAAACAGAGAATCACAGCCTCCCCTCTCCTCCAGGAGATACAATGGAGGCTCTTCAAGGGTGGGTAGCAGAATAGTTATTGCTGTTTCCCAACTCTGCCTTCACCACCTTCAGCATCCTCCTTCTTTGTTTAGGTCCTGTACCTCTGTTAAAACAGAGCTGGATCTGGAATAATCAGAACCACCAAGAAGATACTGACTTGTTTTACTCAACTCTGATCTTTGCAATGCCAAGAACCACCTTTTCAAGTTTCTTTTTGTCTTTTTTTTTTTTTTTGATTGATTGATTGTATGTTTGTTTTTTATTAAAATTTGTGTGTGAGTGCAACAAAACTGCAACTACAGCATTTCAGGAGCTGAGGAAAGTAGGGCTGACAAGGAGCTTAGAGGGTGTTTGGTGTAGTCACGTCTGCAGAGGAATGTGGATCAAATACACCCAAAGAGGTTGACAGCTCTTTTATCTAATCTGTTTTTTAAGACCCCAAGTAATAGAGATTCTACAGACACTGTAGCAACCTGTTCCAGTGTTTACCTAGGTTTATAGTTAGAAAGATAACCTGAATCTCCTTTCTTGAAAATTAAAGCAATATTTCCTGCCCTAACCTCAGAGGACAATGGATTACTCTCTCCTTTTAGTAGCTTCTTACACACTGAAAGTCTGTTATCATACCCTCCTCAATTGTGTACAGGAAACAAACTCAGTTTCTCCAAACTTTTCTCATAGTTTATAGGTTTCTATTTATTCCTGTTCCTGTCCAGTGAGACTGAACCTTTTATTTAAAAATATGGTACTTAAACCACATTCTGGGTAAACTGGTAAACCTCCAACAGTTCTGAGCACAGTGGAATAATGATGGTACAAGCAGTGCTACTCTTAGTACATTTTACAAGATTTGCTTTCTTAGGAGTACATCTCACTTCTCATTTACTGTGGATGTTATCACCTTCACATCCTCCAGGCTTCTCCTGCCTTTTTTGTGTGTGGAGATTTGGCTTCTCCTGTCTATACATAACTCCTTTCATTTCACTTGAGTGAATGTGACCTTGCTAAATTGGAATAATCTCCCTGGTTTATCAAGAGCACTAGTTCTAATTGTGGTCCTCTAGTATTTCCAGTTCCTTCCAAAATGCTGTCATTTACAAATGTTATAATATCTAATTTGTTCTTTCCAGTTATAACCTGCCTAAGGTTAGGCTGAGAAATACATGGTTTCTTGAGAGTTCCTTTTTCCATTTTCTCGAAAGCAGATACTATATTTGCCCTCCTCTGGTTTTCTGGGACTTGACCTATCCTCCACAGGTTCTGAGAGATGATAACTAATAATTATGAAATTGCACTGGTAATTCCTTAACTGCTTTAGTGGGACAGGTCTTGCTGTCTACAATCCATGCAACTTAACTAAATCTTCTCTAATTTTTTATCTATTCTAGTTCATACTCCACTGCCCTGTTAAAACAAAATGATCAAGTTACAATTAACCTTTTTTGAGGAAAGACCCAAAGATAGCATTTAATGAGTGAGCAAAATTGCCACTGCGCCCTCTCAGCTCCCTTCCCCCTTCAAAGAAAATCCCACAAAGCTTTTGAGAGGGAGAATTAGCAAAAAGTAAACTGGGAAAATAGCAAAAGCTTTTATGGCAACTTGAACTCTTCCCTGTTTGTGCTGTCTGCTAGACTTCCCTCTTTTTTCTAATTAATTGGCAAACTACTGCTAAAGTCATTCATTTCTCAAAACTTATTTATTTTGTCTCACAACATTTATTTGCACAGCACTGCTGTTGTGTACAAAGATTACTCTTTAATGGAGTTCAGAACACCCTTGCACAGCATGCAATTCTGTTCAGTCCAAAGAATACAATACACCATATACTGAGTCTGTAACTTAAATCAATCTTATTTGGTTTTACTCTGCTTGATTACCCTTTATGTGCTTTCTTATTCATGTGATTTTTACTTTGTATTTTGACTATTTTAATTACTTGCTTCCATAATATATTTACAAGGATATTCTGCAGATCTGTTCAAAACAGTTTGTATTAACTAATTAGAATAGATTTGCTTTTGCAATAACAAAATTAAAAGAATACAGTCTTTTTAGAACTCAAGTATGTATTTAAATAAAAATGACTCAAAATCTGTAACTCCATACTTCAAAATTTGGGACAGATAAAATGTTGACATTGTTTTAGCCTGTCTGGATGTGAACATATCCCATCTGAAGGTCTGTTTTAGAGGCTATCTGGGCTGCAGCCACACAAAGCACAGCAGGAAGATACATCTGACTATTCCTGGAGAACAACCACAGATGACTATTGGCAGTGCTGATCTCAACCTCCTTTGAGGTTTGATCTTCAGAGCTGGCTTGCAGACATAACAGGAAATAAACCCACAGAATTTTAAGGGGAGTAAGCATCACCTGCAGTAAGACTGACACCTGTAACCTTGGCAGAGGCAGAGGACACCAGCACTGAGCCATTCAGACCTGGTGCAGCCAGTCTTGGGCACTGCTGGAGCAGCACCCAGCCCAATCTGTGTGGGGCAGGAGGAAATAACGATGAAGCTGGCCCCGGCTGGCTTAAGCAGCTTGCAGAGCCTTCAGCATGTTCTGGCATTCAGTCAAGCACTCAAGTCAGCTGCTGTCAATGCCCCAAGCAGCCAGGATAAGCCGTGGTAAGGTGTGTGCTCCCAGGCAGGCCCAGCACAAGGCAGGGTGCTCAGGCAGAGCCCCAGAGCACAGCCCGGCCAGGCTGAGGATCCGCGCCAGGCGCTGCCCCGGGAGCTGCCCCGGCCCTTGCGCAGGGCCTTCCCTTCCAGCTGACCCAGAGCCAACACCAAGGAGTCTGCAGGGAGCGTGGCTGCTGGCAGTGCCACACAGACTGGCTGGGCGAAGGAATACACCTTCTGTACTCTGACTGTGCTGTTGTTTCCCTGAGGACAGAGAGCGTCTGCAAAGTCACAAGGGGAACAGAGATGAAGATGTGTTTTGGATCTTATCATTATTATTTAAGTGACCGGTTAAGCCAGAGTCTGTCAGTGATAGATAGAAATAACACCTGCCTGATCTGAAAAGAGGAGCCTCAGTGACTTCCCATACCTTGCAGATAAGCAATATCTTGCTTGGTCATAGATGCCTGTGTTAACCCTGCTAGGGCTGCCAGTGTCTGAGAGGGCAGCTGCCTCTGGCTGCACATCCAACAGATGCACAGATGCCACCGGCACCTCTGCGTGCTAGATAAAGCCAGACAGCAATATCAGCAGACCCCAAGCTAGCTTTATTTAACCAGCATGGGCACTGGTGACATGTGAGGGCGGGCAGAGCTGCTCTCACACATACTGACAGTCACACTGTCAAGTGCTCAGTTAAGGGTGGGGATGGCTGCTGCCAAATATTTCACATGCAGAAAGAAAGCCAAGTTATTTATCTCATTTTATTTACAGTAATAGGGGACTGTTGAACAGCATGTAAGTGCACTACAATAAAATCGATAGAGAATACTAAAAGTAGAAATAAAGATCAGCCAACCTAAGGAAACTACTAACTTGAATGAAAGGATCTAAGAGGAGGGCACACTGAACAGCTCAGGAAAACCAACCCATCGAAACATAAGAGAATGATTCCCAGTTTGACTAGATAAATCCTCAGTCTTACACTGAAACAAACTGCCCTTGACATGATGGTTTCTCTGATGCCTGTAAAAAGAATTTTTCTTAGCATACTTGAAAAATTTTCATAATCAAGGACCTGAAAATGCATAATCTCTGTGTGGTCTGATCTGAGGTGACTAATTCCAGAAACTGATTCACCTGTACTGACACTGCAGGACTGGAAGCAAAAGAGAACATCTAAAAATTTAGAAGTCACTCTATCCATTCTGAGGTCAACATGAGTTTTGCCATTGGTCTTAAAATAGTGGCAGAAATTCTTACCCCATGTAGGGGGATGCTGGATTGCTGAGTGTAGAATGATTCCCTTTCAGATATAAGCAATAGATGACTGGTACTCTAAGCATGACTAAAAGGTGTCTCTTTGGTAAAGATACTCAGATTTTGAGACAAAGTTTAATGGGCAAAGCTCAAGTCTGACTGGAAAAGCTGTTTTCTGGATCACTAACCCAACTTAATCCAGTTTGTGAATGAGCTATGTGATAATGTACCGAAAAATTGTTTTAAAAAACCAAAGTTGTGTTTGCTGTCAAGCTGATTTCTGCTGCTTTAACTGGACTTCGAATGAGCTATCAAAGACAGCCACCCATTAGTGGAGGTTAGAGCAAAAGCCACCACTGTACTTTGCTGAAAGCCCCAGCACCAATTGCCTGATCCCCTCAGGTTGTTTTTAAGAGCTGCATTAAACCAGCTCCCTCAGCTCTTCCTGCTGTCATTGCAGCGCTGGATTAGAGACAGCACCTGGTGTCTTGCTAACCAAAGGCTACATAAAATGGGGAGAACAACATAAAGAAGAAAATTTGTAAGCAAGTTAAAATCTTTTACCTGAAAGCGTATTTGATCCAAAACAATCCTTTTGTTTGAAGACATGACCCCTTAAAGTTTCTGAGCTTTTCTCAAAGGAAGACATTTTGAACTAGCATTGTTCAACAGCGGCTGGTTTGTAACTGTTCTTTTCTTCATTTTTTTCTGCCACTGAATGTCTTAAAATGAATTATTTGATAGTTCCATTTTTTACTTTTCAGTTTTTCTGTTTCACTATTATTAATTTGTCTTGTTCTGCTGCTTTTCAATTTTTTTCCCCCTCTGGTAAAGTTAAAGGACAGAATATTAAAAATATTAAATTAAAAAGAACTATGTCAATCTCTTGGCTGGTAATCAAAGGGTTACAAATATTTTCAGCTGCACATTCCAGCACCACAGATCCCAAATTATTGTCCAGGTAATTGTATTGAAAGTGGTTCACATTCCTATTCATAACTGCTAGGCCCCAAAAAACCCAGAGAGTAATGAAAAATACCGTGGTCATTTCTCATACTGAGAGTGGCCTCTGCAGTAGAGAATGAGAGGTAGGAGGGGGAAAGGTCCAAATGAGGAAATAATAATATTCAACTTCAGAAAGTTTTTATTAAAACTATAAATTAGTATTTGCATAGAAGAAAGAAAGTTTTAAAATATGAATACACAAACACACTTGTGCATTTAAAGGAATGCTTCGATTCCATATTGTGGTTCAGCTAAAAATTCTGTGCCACAGAAAGCAGTAATTATTTCAGCTTTGCATATTATAAACTTGGTCTCTGTCATTCTTTCTTTGCCTCCACATGCCTCAATGCCACATTTTCTACAATCGTGGGGAGATTGCCTTGGCTCTCACTCAGCTGGCTCAGCTAATGCAATTCACAGGCCTTCAAATGTTAGCTTGTAAACTATTTAGTTCTTTTTCTCTCTAACAGCTTGTCTATTAACAGCTCATTGAATGGAGGAGGGAGAAGAAGCTAGTGAGAACTCTCTTGGTATTGTTCGGCAGTGACCCCGGCTCTGTCGGATTGGTGGCCAGCGCTCACTAAACAGCGCTTGTCAGTACACCTTGTTTTGCCGGATAATGGTGCATTGTGCGAGCCGCCGTCCGGATTAATAGCAGGTAACAATAAGATGGGAAAGTAAGTCTCCTGTGTGATATGGTAAGGTCATAAGAATGATGTATAAAAATCCAAGGGAAAGTCTTGTTAGGAGGTCCTGAGCGCTGCAAGAAAACCTGTGCCATCTTGACGGATCTTTGTCCGCACTTCCCTCTGTGCAGTGTTCAGGACCCTCATCACTGCTGTGTCCTCCGGCTTGGGATGCACTTGGGGAATGAGGATGGTGCACTGCTGCAGGATTTGCAGGCTGTATGTCCACGGCTCACGGCCTGTACTTACTGAAAGGTGGGGTTTGTCAGCATCCCAGGGTCATTAAATCCTGGGACAGGAGCAGCAGAGCCTGCCCACACCACGGCCCACGCCCATTGTTCCTGCAGCTCTATGACAGAAGGCTGTGCCACGCATTGCAATGAGAGATGTGATGCATACAGGCCTGGCTCCTGCTCCAATGTTGTTCCATGGTCACTGTGCCGAGATTCCCTGTTGCTGTGTCACGCAATGAGCCCGCCACTCCCTCTGCTTTCCTCATGGATTACACAAAGTCTCCAGTAGTTTATTACTGATGGCTGAGTTTTCTTTAACTTTTCTTGGCGTTCTACATGGCATTACCAGGCAAGTTGGTGGCTCAGTATTCAATAAAGAGAATCGCGCTTGGCACAGATTTCTCCCCCCCCCCGAAAACCCCGCTCCGCTGTACTTGCAGGCCGTTCTGTTACAGAAACACCGTGTTTCCACCTTTGTTTTTTGCTGTGCTAAGTGTCGCAGATCTTGTGTTATCTCCCAGACGGACTGACAAGGCGGCAGCACGGAGAAATCAGGTTTCCAAGGAGTGATTTACGAGCCGCGCACTCGGCCGTGCGCGCATTGCGACTCCCCCGTGTGGCTCGAAGCCGCCGCCGGCTCAGCCCGCCGGGCTGGGGCTGCCCGGGCGCACACCCGGCAGCTCCCGGCGATAAACGCGGCCCGCCGAGCACTCCCGTGCTCAGAAGTGGCCGTCACTTTGCAATTAATATTGACCCCGAGAGAATAATATTATTCTGCTGTGTTTCTGCTACAGGGGAAAAAAAAAAAGTAGTATTTTACTGTGATGCTTTGGGAGGAATTATAAGGGCTCATATTCCTTTGCTATGAATTAGTCTTAACAATTTAATTCTCAGTTTCCTTTTTTCCCATCAATGTGTCTTAACATGATACCTTTAACAGATTCTAAAATCTATTTGGACATCATTAGTTATTTGAAAACTGGAATTATAAATTTGTGTGGACTAATACAACAGTTCAAGGTTCTAAACACATGTTAGTTGAGCTCCTCTCCAGGTCACTTATGATAAACATTCCCCCTTTTTGGCTTATCTATGAAAACCTAGTTTTCAGCCCAGAATTGAATATTTTTACTCAAAACCACAAAAAAAAAATACAGTTTCTACTACTATCTTTTGTATGTCTTATGTATATTTTCTTGGGCATGGGCCAGAGGAAGCAATTGTCTTCTTCCAAATTAAAGGGTTTGACTCTGCCCCATATTACAGTCTCAAATTACCTGTCAGCTGCATGAAGAGTGAGTTATACTTACACCAGCATAGACAAAGGTAGAATTGGGCCCAAAGTGTTTGTTGTTTTCAGGAACTTGGCATCCTCTTCTCCTATTCTGCTGAAATCAACACAAAGAGATGCTGGAATTGTAATACGTTTTAAACCCTTCAACACTGTAGCTGCGAGCAGGGTGCACTGTAACTACCAGACCTTGATGGCACAAAGATATGCGTCATGAACGTGAAATCTGGGGAGAAAAGATAAGGGCACAGCCTCGCCACACTCCCAAAGCAGCAAAACACTGTAGAAAGTAACAACTGCTTTTTTTGTGGTATTTGGTCACATCCCTCCTTGCGCTGGCAAAACTTTGACTTGGGCCCAAGTAGGTGCAGTTCCAGGAAAGTGAATGCCCAGTGGAGTTGTGCCCAGCTGCAGTGGATCTGGATTTGATGACAATTGAAAAGATGAATGAAAATCATTTCGGTTGCATTAGGGATGTAAGCTGTCAGGGATTTGGATTACTGCTTATTCAACTTTCTGGACGGCATCTTTACGCTTCCAAGAAATCCTTTTTAGTCCAGGCATCAAGAGGAGACAGGATGAGCTCCCAGCAAGAAACTGGAGTTTGCAGACAAGTAGCTCATGCTCCTGACACTGGAGAATAAGGGAATGGAAAGCAAAAGCAGAGAAAACAAAGGCTGCTTTGTGGGAGTGCTGTACTGCCAATCCTCAGTGGCCTGGGTACGTTGTTGTTGTTGTTGATCTATCTCCATCAGTGCTTATGGGTATGTATTGATCTGGATAACTCATGTCTGAGGGGTCACTGGGGCATCTCTTTTTATCCATTTCTTTAGGAGGTTTATTAATATTGACACTTCTTCATTTAACTGGGGCACTGACTATGGAATCCCTTTTTAATGGAATCATATTAGCTAATGTACTGCCTGTCCACACTCAAATCCAGAGTGCTTTACACAAGCCTATATTTGAGTAACTGCTAATGTTTTAAGAAAAAAAACAAACACCCAAACACTAAAACCACAGATCTCTGAAACCAGAGAGGAATAGCAAAGACAGAACTATGCTGTAATCTGCAATGTGCATTTCTCTGTTGCAACACAGGCACCGAAAATAAAGAGTTACTTTTCCTGTAACTCACAAGTGCTATTTCTTTCCTTGTTCTGTCAAGGCCGTTCCTCCCCTCCTCCTCCCACCAGGGGCTGCATTAGTTTCTGAAATGTAATTATTCACATCTGTACAAGCTCTTGTAAGACATTACCAGCTAAAAAAGATAGCCAGAACATACAAGTTTGCACATCATCTTATTCCTGCACTCAAAGAGAGTGCATCTCTGAGTGAACAGGGGTATGGCAAATGTTCTTCTTTCTCTTCTTCCCTTAAACAGATTGGGAGTCTGCTTCTACCATTTATAGAACAGATTTTTTTTTTTTTCTTGAAAGTGCTCTCCTGGGATTGACTAGGAAAGTGTTTTTTGCAGTCTGCTTGATTGGTCTTCATTGTGGAGCAATTTCAGGGGCCTGGCTTTGGACATCATTTGCAATGGGTTTACAGCAGAAGGTCATGTCTTGTTATAGAGCCATTATTGCCTCTCCCCCTGGGATCATAGCACACCTGTGTCTTTACCCTTCACCAGTAGCTTCTGACATCTTTTTGACATCCATGCAGGAGGGCAGGAGCATATTGCACTAACTCCTTTGGCAAAAATCAGCAGTGACTGAAAGAGCGGAAAGGAAGAGCAAAAATTCCACCTTCAATGAATTTATTCATTCTCACCAATTTTGTTTTCATGAATGTTTTCAATGATGCTTTGGTTGTAATGTAGGAGGCCTTTAAAAGAGTAGGTATTTCATTATGATACTGGCCTTGTGGAGTCCAGGAAGACAGGGGGCTGGAAGGTGAGTTTACTAGAGACAAGAAGTTTGCTCACGGTAACTGTGTCTGTAACATGTCTAGATCTAGCACACCACACTCCTGCTGCTCCTTACAGCAGCTTATATTCAGCCTGAGCTCATGCTGCCTGCGAACCCTGCCTGTCCTTGAGTCAACTTTACTGTGTAGAAAAACCTGACTGTTGCAGTTATGTGCCTGGCAAGCTGCATGAGAGTGGAAAAACATCAAGCATGGATAGAGGCTTCCCACTCAAAGCATTTCTGCTTTTCTGCAACTGAGGATCCCAAGACTTTCATTGAACCCAAATATTATTGAAACCTATAAACAATATTTGCACCAATTATGCAAGATCCTAAGTCTCACTAGTTTCCACCTTAAATTCTGCCAAGACAGTAATTCCCAGTGAATCACGGACATGGTCAGAGACAAGCAGGACAGAAAACTGAGTCTTTCATCCCTCAGCTCCAGCCATGAACATGCTTGCCCTGGCCACTGCCACACTGATGACAGATTTTTTTATTCTTCTTTTAACAGGAGAGGATTTGTGAATTAACCACACACTCACAGCCCTAGCAAGGTCGTAGCACAGGACTCTGAACTACAGCTGCTTTTGAAAGAGAAACTTGCTGCTCATCAGCCCGACCCTCCACACACACTTTTACAAACACAGACATTTGGAGGCCATTTCGGGAGACAAAAGAACTGTTTGACTTCAAGGTTAATTTGAAGTTTTCAAGTAGGCATCTCAGCATGTGACCAAGTGTCTGTTCTGAATGGTTTCGCCTAAGGCTACCCTAAGGTGGTAGTTCCTTTTTTAGAACACAAGAAAAGAAATGTATTGGTCTTCCAAAAAAGCCTTGTGCAAACCCTGTGGGACACTGCCCAGCCAGGACATCTTAGAGTATCTCTCAAGTCAGCGCTCATTCCTGCTGGTTGAGCTGTAGATGTTCAGCCTGTAATACTTGCAGCAATCTCTGACCCACAGCCTATGTCTTCACCCAGAGGTTGCATCACCCATCAACATTTTTCATACCTTTCACTTTACCTGCATCTCTGAGTTCATCTATTTTTATGTCTTCATAAATCAAACAACACAGCTCATTGCTATGATTATATTGAAATAAAGCCCTCTCTTTTATCACAGCACTTTGTTTGCCCTCCACCTCTGGTTCTCAGCAGGTTCTCAGATGCCTTGTTAAGACCTTCAAAGCCTCACAGCATACTCTGAGAAGAATGCATCTGTCCTGAGGTTACAAGAAACTAACTCTGCAGTAATATAATTGATGAAACTACAAGTTCAGCATACTTTTTTTCCTTTCCATGCAAAGCTGAACAGGAACTAGGACTGCTGAATTAACCTGGAAGTTTATACATCACATTAGTTATAATCTGAAATGTAGCTGCTTCTTTGTATTTCATGTTGAATTATCCTTTCAGGGCTGGATCCTCACTTGGTCTTTTCCCACAGGTTAACCATTCCAGTGAGGCTGGCTGTAAATCAAGGAAAATTCATCCCTTTCTTTCTAAACACAAAAAGAAGTGTAACTTTGTGTATCTGACTTTTTTCTTTGATTTTTATTTCTCCAATCTTTTATAGAGTCGTTATAGATGTTAAGAAGCCTATTTTGGAAATGATTAATGCTATTAATAATTTTCTAATTCAATAAAACCTCTCATCTTTGAATTCCTTGCAATATTTTTCTGCTTTCTTCAGCTTTTCACTAATTCAAACATATGACAAATACAAGCCTTCGTTTCAGTTTTCTATTATTTCTCATGTCTGATCAAATAAATTAACAGACTTTCATTTCTTTCCCAGGAGTCATGCCTGTATGTTGATGAAGGCAGCTTAAAAATATTACCTGTTCAAACAGAAGGGGGGAAAAAAGGATAGAACTTATCTTTTATTCACTGTTCCAAGCAAACCAGGGCTGTTGGGCCTGTTCCTCTCACCTTGACAGTGCCTGCTCTGCTACCTGTGAATATCGCAGGATTCGCAGAGCACCCATGGGTCTGGTTTAGCTGCACTGGGTTCTAATGTCCCCTTTCAATTTCTCCATACAGTAGCAGTTATTTTAATCACCCCACAGTACTCCAGTCACTGGGAAGGATCAGCTGTCCCATCTAACGTGGCCGCTCCGTGGTCAGGCGGCCCCAGCCCAGCAGAGCAGTGTCCTGCTAATGCAGTTTGCTGTGTTTGGGCAGTTAAAGATCTGTCTGCAGGCCAATTTGTACCTGTGTATTGTTGATAGACAGCGTGCCTCAGGCACAGAGATAGTGCGTGCAGGAAATGGATTCTCATTTAACCGTGTTTAATTTTGTTCTCTGCATCTCCATCATCCATCTTTCCATTTCTCTGCCCACCCAAACTGCTAATGCGAAACAAAGCTACTTCTGCCACCACAGCTCCTAAAGTGATGTGTGACGATGCAATGATTGATTTCCCACTCCAGGAAAAGTGGGTCATTGTACATGTTGTACCACAGCAGGCTGAACCAAGCTGGTCGTGCTGACATTGGGCTTCTGCAGATTTGTTTTAAGAAGTTCAGGCCTGAGGCAACTACTGTGAATATCCAGCCCAAACACCTCTGGTTTTTGATGGGAGCACTGCCATTCTAAAATCTTCCGTAGCAGCTTAAAGAGATCTGAAGTCATCTGTGCTCCTCAGGAGACAGTATTCTGATTATGCATTTTATATCTTACTTTCATGTTTGCGTCGAGAATGGAAAATGCAAAATTCCTCCAATTCCGAGATATGGGTCCAATTTCAGGTTTGCTATTTTCCAGGAGAGAAAACCCTAAATTAATTAAAAGATAGGTTTTAAATATAAAATGGTGCAATTAACAGCTTTTGCAAAGGATTTAGAATTAGTGAGAAAAATACTAATTCAAACTGCTCTTTGAAAAAAATTCACTGCTTTACTCTTCTTTTGTGAGATTGCAATAGCATGTTATAACTTTTCTCATGTAATGAGACCTGTTGAAACTCACTTTTAGATTGAAACACTTTAAGATTGCCTCTTATGATACCAGGGAGACATCATTTGAAGAGGCAAGTCTCAGTATTGGTGTAGAACCTGCCTCCCTATCTATTGGAATAGATCAGCAAAGTTGGAATCAATTGCTGAAAGGGGAATATTTTGCAGGTTTTTCTGAAGAGTCCAATAAGCAACTGAGCCCAGATATCATGGCAGAATCCAAAAGGTCAAGGCAGGTGGGGATTTGGTTTTGATTTTCATAGGAACAAAAAAAAAAAAAAAAATCAGGAAAATTTAGCTCTTAAAATTGTATCTTTGTTTTTATGAGAGTTGAAACCAACCTTCAAACCCCACCTGCTCTGCAAAACGATTTAATGAACAAGTTGGATAAGACCTTTCTCTGGGGCCTATGAATTTTTGCTTTGCTTTAGACAAATCCTTACACAAGTACCTTCTCTAATTTTTGCACAGCCCAATGGCTGGTGTCCTCAAAGGCAGAGAACATGTAATCAGGTCCTTAAATCCTTACATTTGAAAAATCCTTACTGGGATAAACAGTTTTGGCCAATAAGGACTGCACTTTTAACTTCCAACTGTGATTTTTGGCAGTCATGACCTGGTATGTGGAAAGAAAGTCAAAGGAAAGCCTACAGATGCCTCCTGATGAGGGTTTCTTTGGATGCAGCATAATCCACTGCCTTGGCACCTTGTGCGGAGTGGGGTAAACCGGGGTGGATACAAAGTCACTTGCAGACAGTGCTAAGTACCTGAGGGCTCTGCTCTAGTGACCCCTAAGCCAAGGAAGGAGGAGAGAAAACCACTGCCATTCCACAAATGACATCTGAATTTTCCTACTCTGTTCCTCCTCCTGCCGACCATCTCCTGTGCTCTGGAAACACCACACATGCGGAAGGTTTGCGGGAAAGCAAAGAGGAACATAGCAAACGACAGAGCCCGAGGTGAGCACACTACTCACTGATAAACCTGGCCAAACCCTTTCATTTCTGAAACAGAATCCCTGGAACGGATGTAATTGATAAAGAAACAGACAAAACCTGCCTCTGAATGAAATTTAAGCATCAGCAGACCACAGCACAGCCAGGAAATACCAAGTACAAGCAACCATCCCTTCATCCTGAATTCACACCATTTTCTGCTTCTGTTCCCTGTACAAAATTATCACTCACTCAGAAACTGCTGCCCGGGGCAGGGAGAGGGGAGAAGGGGGGGGGAGGAGAAGGGAGTTGTGGATGCAGAGTGTCTTGGGACAGCCTTCATCTGACTTTGCAGAAACACCAAACAATTATCTCTTTTTGAGGTGGTTTTCTGGAAATGCACAATATTGGGGAAAAACTAGCAATTTTTGAGGATGTTTCCAGTAATACCCAGAAATGATGTGTATTACTGGGGGAGGAAAATCTATGTGATTCTAGGGGTAGTGGGGGTGGAGGTGTCTCTTACAGTACCCAAAAAGACACCACTGGAGGAGAAAAAAAAAAAATCTCTATGATTTCGATGAGGATTTCTGCAAATACCCAGCACAGCACTGAGCTGCGTGATTTTGTGGAGGATCACGGAGCCCCACAGGGTTACAGAAGGCGACGGAAAACTGTTTGATTTTGGGGCGGGGAGGCGGATCGGACCCTTCTGGCAGTACCCAGAGCGATGCACACAACTTGGGGGGAGGACCACGGGGGACACGGCCACCCGTCACCAACCAGCGGGCCCCGCCGGGGGCCGGTATAACGACACGAGGAACTTCAAACGGACACCGCCGGGGCGAGAGCGGGCAACCCGAAATTGCAAACGGCGAATTCCCGGTGACACAGCACCCCGTAACCCCACCGCTGCCGGCGGCGTTCCCCCCAAACACACGCACACAGGCGGCGCGGCGGGGCGGGAGCGTGCACGCGGCCGGGAGCGCGCACACGGGCGGGAACGCGCACACGAGCGCGCCCCCGCCCCGCCGCCGCGGCCGCTT
>VZTJ01011336.1:4231133-4306810 GCA_013397795.1 Orthonyx spaldingii
CGCGCTCCCGAGCCGCGCGCGCGCCCGGCGGGACCCGCGGCCGGAGCGCGCCGGGAGCGGCCCCCAGGCAGCGCCGGGGTCACCGTGCCCCCGCTGGCCGCCGCCCTCCGTCCCTCCGTCCCTCACTCCCTCCCGGCGGGGATGGGGCCGGGGTCCGCGCCGTGTGAGGCTCCTGGGGCACCGCGGGTCCCTCTTCCCAGGGCACTGCGCCCTCCCCGCGGCTTCTCCCGTCCTTTCCGTGCGCTCCTGAGACAGCCCTGGTTGTTCGCCGCGTCCAGGTGTGCAAGAGTGTAAAGAAATAATTAAATTCTGGAGGTTTTACAGGAACTTCCACTTATGTTTCCTTTTTTTTTAATTAAAGAAAAAACCTAAAAATATTTTTCTTCCTGAAATACCCTTTTTTTCCTAACTCCAAATGCAGAGCTAAGCAGATAGACCCATCCCATTCCTTCCAGCAGCTTCTCACATGGTAGAATGATTTGCAGCAAAAAGAAACTAAGTTGGGGAGAGGGTTAATACCTCTGCAGCTTTTGACGAAACATTTATCTTCTTTGTATTGATTTCTTCTCAATTTCAGCCCTCGGAGTGATGCCTTTCTCTCTGGTTCTGATATATATTGTATAGTAATTACATCTAGAAGGCAGGCTCCAGGAATGCTGCAGGAAAACAAGCCCTGATGTCGGTTTAATATGACAGTATTGTACGACTTGCTGATTTAGATCAGCGATGTTTGAACCAGATAATGTTTGTGTTATGGTTTGAATGTGAAGATGGATGCAAGCAGAGGGTAGTAGGACACTTGCAGAGTGTTGGTGAACTCTTTAACGCCAGAAGCCATAAAACAGCTGTGTAATACTTGGGAATGTGTCAGGGCTGCTCATCGCTAAAGGTTTGCTTGGGAAGCAAATTGTTTTCCAGAAAGGCTTTTATACCTTTAGTTTTTGTACAGAGCTACCACGTTAGACCTCGTTGCCTGTCTTGCTCCCGTGTGCTTTCCTGTGAAGAGCAGCAGTACCTGGTGTGTGTGCAGGCGAGGGGTGGTGAGTGAAACATCCTGATAGACGGGGACGCCTCAGACTCTGATCCCGAACATCAGAGACGCCCGAGGCAGGAAAGCTGCAGGGAGGATCTCTGTGGACTATAACAGGACATCGGTGCTGACAACATCCAATGGCAAATCATTGGAATTTGTGTTGGCGGGGAATCCCGGCCAGCTATTAACCATTTAGTATCTGCCACAAATGCTTCTGTACCTTTTCATAGCGTGTTCTAGAGAGGATTAAAGAAGTAAGGTATTTGTCAGCTTGATGTTAATTTCTAAGCATCTTTCTTCCCCCTGCTTCATATCTAGCTCCCTTTAAATGGAAGAGAGGTCACTGCTTGTTTTTTCCCCTGCAAATCACTTTGCTTTGTGAGGCAACATAAAGGCTATTCTTTTCTTTGGTCAGTAACAATAAATGAACCATGTAGAAAATAAGTCTTTGCAGTATTTCTTTGTTAGGGGTGTTGTAATAGGGTTTCACTGTTTAAGTAGGTGTTTTTGTTGCTGTTCCTTTGGTTGCAGTAAGAAAAAGGAGTTACTGTGGCACAAAAAATATGTGGGTAAGGTTTTCCTCTTTCTGAACTGTTTAGTGCGTTTCTCTGTGGGCTTGTCACTGGTAATTGCATTGGTTAATAAATCAAACCGAGACAAGGTAAGAGAGGTTGTTTCCATGGGGTGTGTTTGCTCATTAATCTAAATTCGCAGTACTAAAAATCAGTAAGACACAAATATTAGCATTACGGTGATATCCTTACTATCTGATTTCTCGGTGCTTTGCCAAGAGCGAGTAAATATTTTTTGTAAAGTAAAAAGTACACATTTGTGCGGTTCTTAGCTGTTGCTTTGACAATCCTGTCGTCTAAGGAATGACAATTGCTGCCATTTTCTTAGGCTAGATGCATAAATGAAAGTAATTTTCTTGAGTCTAGATTAGCTCTTTGGTAATGAATCAAATCGTTGCTAACCTGGTAACTGCCTAAATGGGTTTTGGCTTTTGAGTCTTCGTAGATCTGAGCTGAGAGTTAATTTTGCATGTAACTGTCTTTTGCTTGGAGGAAAAATTATGCTGGGAGCTATGCCTTATGAACTAATCAAACACTGCTTCAGATATTTTTAAAGGTACAGAGAAGACAGGCTTTGTCTGGTAAAGATTTTACAGAGGAAGGTGCATTGTGCACGTAGAGAAATACGGAACGTACAGGAGAGGGCCCTCCAAGACTTTATTTAGTCCTGTGGCTTTTATGAAGATGACACTTCGTACATTTTAATTGTCCCTTATTTTCAATGCTGTTTTAAAATACGCTCTATGTTACGGGAAGTTGCTAATGGAGTCCTTGCAGATAAAGAATGTCAAGTGAGCCTTCCCAGGCTGCAGGAGCTGAGCATGTGATTTGCTTCTTGTGGGGGAAACTCCAGGGAGAGCTCTGCTATGCCTTAGCAGGTTTGTGGTTAACGGGGCCTGGACTCGGCTTTCAAAAGTCTTCAGGTAGTCACAGGAGCTGTCTATGCTGGCAGCCAGAGAAAGAGGCTTCCTGAAGTTGGGAGGGAAGAAGAGGCATCACAGAAGGAAGGGATTTCAGGACATTCAAGAAAAGAAAGGAACACAATTTGAGGGTAACTGGAATTCCCTCAGCCATACTGCAAGATGGCAACGCCTGTATCCCGGCTGGGGGTGTTGCTCTGCTTGGAAGAACAAGAAGGCCTTTTTGCCTGTGTATATGAATTAGGATTTCTTGCATTGCTCTCTTATCCCCCATACCCTCTCTTTTTTGTCTAGGAAAGGAGGATGTAAGGGTTTCTGATGCTGTTCTGAAAAGGGATGTCTTAGAGCAATGACGAGCTTCTGTGAGTCAAGCACAGAGATGTTGCGTCCTTCACCCGTCCTACTCGCATCCACACTGGAAATCTTTGTGGAACAAAGAGATCCTGCTTGGTACCATAAAAATCACTGGAAATCACTTATTGATTTCCGTAGGGCCATGGTTTCACTCCCAGTTTCTCAGTCTTTGCAGGGGCAAGTGTTGGCTGTACTGTTATCAAGTTCTGTGAATTTAATAGTTGGAATTTGTTTCCAATTACAGAACAGACAGCTAACAGTGAGGACTCTATCCATCTTCTAATCCGTGCTCAAGGACTAACATACTTACAGTTTTCTGAAATAAATGTTATTAAAGTTGACTCTAATTTAAATGTTCAAGTTTCATGGTTAAATTAAGGAAATGACTTCAAACTATTAATCTCAACTGTCCTTGGAAAAACATGCTAATCATTTGGTTGCTGCTTTTTAGCAGCCAAATGAACATGTGGCATGATGTGCTCTGAAGCCTAAGGGTCTAGTAATAACACTGTACTTTAGCTAATATATAACTTTAATCAGAGAAATTATGAAAAAATGAGCCTCATTTCTATTTGCCCAAGTTATTGTGCTTCCATTTTTCAAGATCAGAGTTGCTCCTGTGTGTTGATGAAATTGTATTTATTTATGTTTATGTGCCATGCTACGTTAATTCTAAACCATTCTTAAGTATTTTAGGAAGTGGAATCTCATCAGAGAAATGTTCTTAAAGATATGGAATCGTCTCAGGATTTAGCTATGCACCGTATGGGTTAATTCGTGGTTTATATATTCCTTCTGGGGACTGCTTGCTGGTTTAGGGGCCTCAATATCTTTATCAAGTTTTCCCTTATTCATGAAGCAAACTCATGTCAGTGTTTTCTCCAAGTGAGAATTGTGGATCTGCATCTTCTTGCACAGGTTGCTGGGAATGTAACTTCACAGGTTGCCAGATACAGCCCAGTTCCACCAGGCAGTATCAGTTTTGTGAACACATGCATGGGTTGGAAGCAAAGCAGAGAAGGAAGATGTACATTAGTGCACCCTTTCATCCTAAGCAGAAGAACCTGGGCTGTGGCAAACTGGAGGTGCCCAGCTTGAGAATAACTTTTCATGAAAGCAACTAATTTTCACATTTGTGTGTCAGTAAACCTTTAGAGAAAAAAAAACAAAAAACCACAGAATGATCTTTGAGTGCTGTTAATTTTCCCATTACTCAGTATCTTTTGCTCATGATCATGTTATCTGCATTGCAGGGTACAGATTACTTGTCCCAGGGCAAGTCGATTTACTTCTTTCTTTCAGTGGTGCTACCAAGTCCTCCAATGCTCCAAAGTGATCTCAGCCCACTTCAGTGAGGACAAGGGTCCTCTTCAGTGAACCTGGGCTGCACTGGTCATGTCTCCAAATGCTTGCCTTTCAATGTACACTCATCTCCTTGAGGCACAGCTGCCAGGACACAGCAGATTCCAGCTTTATGCCTTGAGCTGTCACATATTTGTGGCCTAAGTAGAATCTTTTCCCACCCTGGAACAGAACAGATGAATCAGGGTGCAGATTGCAAGCACAGCAATGATGCTGCTGAGATACTCCATGGATATTGCTGTTCTTGTCTCATTTTTCCTTTCCCCTGATATTACTTCTGGGAAGCTGGAGGAAACGGTGGGAATCAACTCCCCACTTGTCTGGAGGAGGAGGGGGAGTGAGGGCACAGGGTAGTAAGGAAGCTCAGAAGTTCATGCAGTCACTGTAAGGTGTGTTTTGCTAGACTGAATGGCTCACTTTACAGCAATATGAATTAGCATTCAAGTGAACTATGGTTAAAGTAAAATCAGTTAGTGTATGGCTTTTTTTTTTTAATGTGCTTTTATTATGCATCTCTAAGTTTGCTTGGGAGTTGAAGTACCAGTGTTCTTAATTATCAAGTCATTTGAATAATGATGAACCATTTTCTAGAACTTAAAACATGACCGCATCATGCACCTGCCAGCAGGACTGGCACATAAAATCTCAGTTGATGTGGGTGCTGCAGTTTTTCTATGCATAAATGCTGCAGGGATGCCTGATAGACATTTATCCTGTCCAGTGCCTGCTTTGAGGGACTTTGCATTCATAGTGCAGGGGCCTTTCTAAAGAAAATGGAGGTGTTTTGAGACTTGGATGCTTAGCTTAGGAAAGCTCCTTTGAAAAATCCTTTTCTCTGCTTGCAGCAGTGTAATGAACGAAACCTTGAGCCTTGAAGAGCTGCAGTGGTATTTAGGAGCAAAATGCAGGATGTTATTTGGTCTTGTGGCAGCTGCTTTGTTCTCTTTTTTTGAAATAAAATGTGCCTGTCTCCCTGACAGAGTGCTGTTAAAATTCTTCTGTTGGGAGTCAGTTTATTCTGCTGACAGGAAAGGAAAGCTGTCTGATAACTCCTCGCAGGCACAGTGAAGAGTTATTCAGTTTTCCCACACCTCACTCTTTCCATCCTCCTTGCAGGAGGCTTGTTTCCTAAGAGACATAGGAAATGCTATAATACTTGCTTTAACTACAGCAGTGTCTTGCCCTTTTCTTGCTCCTATAAAAGTATCTGCTATTTGGATTATTGTTTTTTAAGAGTCTGAAGTCTTAGACCAGGCTGGTTGATGACCAGTGTTAGTTGTCCCAGAGGGGAAGAGGACTTTAATGTAAGGGGACGTGAGGTCTGAATAAGCAAGATAGGATGGTGAGGACCACTCTCTGCCTTTGTGTCATTTTGGTGTGCTTAGAAATGCTTCCCTGTATAACCTTTTTTCCCTTTCCCCTCCCTGTTCCTCTCTTCTTCTGGATTTTACAAGAATTTGGTTTATAACTTTAGGAGGTAGTGAAGTTAGTGATGTAGGTTATCATATAGATATAAGTTAAAATAAATAGGTTTTGACAAAGGGCTTTTCAGAGCAAGTTTAGTGATTTTTTTTTATTTTTTTATTTTTTTATTTTTTTATTTTTTTTTTTTTGTAGACAGATTAGTCAGATTAGTGGCCTTAGCATGAGGCTTATGTCCATCCATCCCTCCCCATCTCTGACTCCCTGGAAACAATAAAGATACCTAGTAGCTTTCAAATAATTAAGTACAGATCTACATTGCTATCAAAAGTGAGTTTAAGGATTAAATTTTCGATAGACTTCCATTGGCATTTAGATTACTAAGGTGCTTTTAGACTTCTGGAGATTATGGTATAGATTTACTGCAGTCAAGTAGAAATGAGGGATTGTGCAGCATGTCTGTCTCATAAACATTGCATCCATTGACGGGGTAGGCAGAGAGAACCAGTTGAATGTCTCTTCTTGTTGGCCTCCATGCTACCTGTAGGTAGTTGACTTATTGTTGTTACAGTGCAGTAGCTCGTGTATTTTGTATTTAAATCCATACTTAGAATACAACTAAAGTTTGCCTGTTGACAGCAGTTGCATCATATTTTAATTGGTGAGACTTGCTAATGGAGTGTTCAGGTTCTAAAATTAGTTGTTTATTTTTCCTTCTATGCCCAAGGGTTTTGCATCAGATTATATGGTTTCTGTATAGCTGTGTTAAAAAACGACCCCTTTGTACAGTTTTAGCTATTTAAGTAAGTGTTAAAAGTTTGTGCTCGGTGACAGCAGTTTCAGAAACTGTGACTTTTTAAATTGTTTTTTTACTGCATTGTTTATGCACTGCAAAGCGCTTCCCTTCTGTTTACTGCGAATTAATTAATTGTTATATTTGCAAACTGGGGGTACAAAATGTGCAAGTTCTGTAATTTCTTCCCTTGGTGCAATGGCAGGTGCTCAGCTGCTGCACACTGTCATGGCACGACTGATGCTGCTGTTGCTGTGGCAGCTTTCAGCAGGTGAGGGTTTGTCCCATAACCCTCATCCTGAGGTTATTCTGAAACACAGCCGTGCTTGTTATTGCCAATATTCCCATAGGGTGGCTTTGTGTCAGAGGGGTGCTGTTTTAATACTGTCTTTATACTTGGAAAGTTTTCCTTTTGCTGTGTGGTGAAATGCGAAACCACCTCTTAGTATGAGTCTGCCTGTGGTGAAGTAAAGATGTCCAGTCTGTCCATGAAAATTCTGGCTTTTTGGAGGATGCTTTATCATATATATCAGTCCTTGGAATTGTTGGCAGTTGTCTCTTTTAAATCAATTATTTTCTTGATGGCCATTTTGAAATGATACCAAACTTCTTTCGATGAATGAAGTAGTTACCGAAATAAACAAGCCACCAAAAAAAGTGGTGTTTGAATTACTGAAGATCAAACTCCAAATATACAGCTCCTTTAACAACTGTCTTTTATCTGTTTCACTTTTCTGTACTAATTTAAAGAGCCCTCTGGTATTTTGTTACCATGAGAGGAGTTGCACATGACGATAAAACCGTGTCACAATGTCCTGACTAACCCAGTGACCTGAACCCCACAAGCCCTTTGCCATGAGATTTTGTCCAATTCTTGAATAATTTTTGTCTGGTTTTTTTTTTTTTTTGGCTTTTCTCCATGTTTGGTTGTTTTTTTTTTTCTTTTCTTTAGAAAGGTACACACCAGAACTGAACATTGGTCTTCTTCATATTATGTATGTGCAATGCTATTGCCCTTTCTGTTTGTCCAGGGATTTTCAGTGGCCTGTTTTTCTGCCACAGCAAGGAAGCTCACGTTGATTGTTTGCCTAGTATGACTTCTAGATCGTTATTGGAGTCAGTGCTGAACAAAATACTCTGCTGTTCAGTGGATGTGGCCTGAATCACTGATTCTTAGGATTTCTAACTTTATTAACATAAACTCTTTGAATTAATTTTTTTTTTAAATTTTTTTGTAATGTGGCTTGAATGCTCCTATAATGGTAATTTTAGAAATAGAAAGAAAGGCTCGAGTCCTCTGCAGTCTTAGTGTCTCAGATAATTTCTTCTGGTTTTGTTTGTTTCCGTTTTAAGCCCAACTGTTTTTAAGGGAGTAGCTATCAGTGCATCCTCTATCAGTCCAGGTGATGTGGACTTATCTAAAGAGGGTAACTCAGGCTTTGACTTCTGTCAGACATTGTACACTGAAGGTTTCACACAGCTCCAGAACCTGCCTGTGCCCTTCTGGTCAGAGTTATTGCCCTTGTGTGATGACACGGGTGTGGATAAGAGAGGAGCTTCATCAGAAACTTGGAGTGGGTACTACAATTTGGATGTAATCCCAAGGAGGCAGTGGATTTCTTAGGAATGTGAGGGAGGGTTTGCCATCCATACCCTCACCCTGGTAGTGTTAATCGTGCTGCTGGTTTTGGTAGAAAGTGTTTCTTTTCCTCCTTTGCTGGAAGTGGGTGGGGGGACTGGATATGGAGCTGTTTGTGAGAATTTGGATCTGGTCTGTTACTGTGACCCTGTTTCCATTAGGTGGCCTCCCTTGGATGCTTTTAGCTTTTTACCTTGATTGTATCTGATTAGCATCATGTATCAAATGAGGAAAAAACAGTCCCTTCTCCCCCAGCTAATATTATGTGGGAAGAGACTGGGGTCTGCAAAGGTGAGAAAGTGCAGAGTTCTTTTTGGCTAAAGGAGAGAGGGAGACTTGCCTTCCAAATATAGTAGCCTTCACAAAAACCACTGAGAAGACCTGATCCATACCTACCAGGTAATGCTGGCTCAAGTTCTGGCCTGCTGAAAGGATCATAAATCATGCTTGATCGATCCTGATGTTCTGGAGTGCTTCAGGCAGGCCCTGGCAGTGCGTGCTGTCTGGAGAGCAGAGAGGAGTGACCAGGCAGTCTGCCAGGAAGGTTTTAATTAGCCTTTAACGTGATGGGCTGGATGGCCAGCACCAAAAGTCCCTTCTGGTGTTGTTCTGTGCTGCACACACTCTTCCTATGCACCCTGAGCCCCTGCTCTGTGTCCGTGCTGGCTCTGGAGGCTGGAGTGGAGGGGATCAGAGCTGCTGCAGCCTGGGAGGCTGGAGGTGCAGGCTCAGTGCTGAGCAGGGATGGGCGGCGTGGGGCTGATTCTGGGACTTGCTGGAGCGTGAAGCCTGCGAGCAACGGTGATAGGAACGCATTTCAATTTGTAACCCGGTCTTCTGTATCGAGATTGGACTGCTTCTGTTCTGCTGCACATGTGCATCACTTGGGGAAACATGCTGATAGTACTTAACATTTAATTGCTTCTCTTGATTTTATTTGTAAATTAGAATCTAGAGGATCTGTAAGGAAAAAAAAAAACAACCCAGTAGAGCTTAATTGGACAACATTTTAGAGTAGCTATAGAAAAGAGAATGCAGCTCTTCAGCTTCTGGAGCTGAAACAAATGCAAACTCACTTATTGATCCATACATATGATATCATATTTTAACTACTGACTAAACTGGAGGTCATCTCCATACTAGATTGCTTAAGAATCTATCTTATCACATCTTGTACTCATTTATAGTTGTTTCCATTTCTGGCTTTGTTGGAGAAACAGCTAGTGTTTCAACCTAAATTAAAATCAATAAGAAGCAATTTCGTTTGTTTTTAACTACTAGAGCAGACTTTTTTTTTATAGTGAGTCTCTGTATGTTCAACTAAGTCACTTGATTCTTTCCATCAAGATAATTGCCAGGCCTCATTAATTCCTAATTTTTGCATATGTAGAAATTGGTTTATTTTCCAGTGCACCTAACAAAATGTCAAATATGATTTAAAAATAAGCACTTACTTTAAGTCATCACTGAGAAATAAATGCAGTAAAAAATACTTGGCAATTAGAAGTAGTTTAAAAATACCTTGGGGGCTGTAGTGAATGCTGAGACCCTGGAGTTCCGTGCTGGCAAGGTAGCTCAGGCTTTCCCTGGCACATTTGGGCAGTGTTCTGCAGGGATTACTTCCAGTGGAAAAAGCAGAGTCTCAGTCTCTGTGCTTTCAGTCTTTGGCTTGGATATTTTTGCATTACACCAATTCATGTAAGAAGCTGTTGTGTTGTCAGCTGGCTTTTACCCCACAGCCAGCAGATTGCCAGCAATAACAATTAACCTGAGTCAAATTCAACATGGAACTCACACTGCAGCAGAGCTGGGGCTTCCCAGGTAAGGCAGTGGTGAGCCATAACATAATGTTAGAGGAAATATCTGAAGGCAGTGCTCTGATGAAATGTCCAAAAGAGGAAGTGTTGCTGCTCTCGTGAGTTGATCCCAGGGTGCAGGAATCATCCGTGGTGGTTTGCTGGAAAAATAAATGCCCTTATTTTTATCAGGTGGTTCTTTGGGTTGCTGCCATCTTGCTCAATGGTTCTTGTAATTTAAGAAATATTGAAGAATTCCTGGAATTCTTAATTCTGAATACAAGAACCTTTTGCTTGGTCTAAATCTTATTTCCTGTTTGACGTTCCTTTGAAGTGCCTGAGTGTTATGAGATACCTGTTAGTTTAATTTCTTGGGTTCATTTTTCTCTCACCTTTTCTTTTTCTTCTGCTTGCTTTGATTCAGAGATGTTTATGAATTAAGGAAGAGGGCAGACCAAGGGCAAAAAAAGTCAGACCTGGCTACCCTGGTAATCAAAGCAAGAGACTGTTCTCTTAAGTTAACAGCTAAAGTAGTGTTTTGTAGGAACCAAACATAATTAGTTACTAGATGACATGATGGAGAGCACATTTCCTTCACCCTTGGAGGCAGCATAGGAATTGTGTATGAATTTCTTGAATTTGGTAACAAAACAGCAAGCCATTTCTTTTTAACTAATCACTTAAAACCACACAGCAATTCATGTTTATGTGCCAAGAAACCGGCTGTGTTTAAAAAAATATGAGCACACCTGGGATGCAGTGACCCAGGGATGTGAGGTAAAAGTGAGATGTCCACACACTGGTGACACCTATCCTAAGTGACTCCCAAGCCATGGTTCGGTGTAAGGAGTAATACATCACAGCACAAACAGATGCTCTGCCAGAAAGGCAGTTAATACTTCATGTCAAACTATCTGCCATGTACTGTTTTCCCTATTTCATGCTATTAAGCAGTGTGACCTTTTCTCTTTCAACAATTAGTTTCCAAGGTGAAAACCAACTTAGGAAGAAAATTAACTTTTTTCGTTGGCTCTGAGGAATGTTAGAGTTTCACAGTAGTCTTGACTACACCTTCACACTGCACGGTGTTGATTTCTATCTTGATCAATGACTCTTCATTCCCGTAGTTTGAGATTGCATTCCCCTGTTTGCTCCTGTGTTTGGGAGACACAGTCAGGTAGTTTGGGTGCAGAGACAGATGAGGTTTGTAAGATGCACACTGTCAACGAGTAACAGCTCCCAACTTGCCTCATTTGCACCCTGTTAGTAACAAGTTCACTTGCTAAAAAGCTGAAGGTCAGAACAGAATTATTGATGTGCCTGACAATTGTGCTTTCAGTCGAACTGAGGCTATGAGCACTTTATTTATGTAATGAAGCAGTGCCCTCCTTCTTTGCAAAACCAGATGTTTCTAAACTATGTACACTGAGTATGAGACATGGGCCTTACAGTGTGATTTTTACAGTCTCTTTGCTTCTGATTTGTCTTTTTGCTTCTATTTGTGATGTAAAGGCCATCCTGGAGTTTGCTACTTTCAGTTGTATTCATTGGAAATGATGTTGGAGCATGTGGGCCCTACTGAGGGTGTTCTTTCTTGTTGAGGTGGGCATGGAATACATGGCTTTGGTGAACACCATTTCTACTGGCTGGCTGGGACATGCAATACTGAGTGAAATAAAGGATCAAAGCCAGGAGTAGTGTCCTGTCTGCTCTGGGAAGCTGATGAACTAACCAGTCCATGCCTTGGTGCCTTTCACTGACTTTTGCTGTGATTGATACAAGCAGCATCAGCAAGAATTGGACCTTTCTGCCTGCCCTTACTGTCTTCAGACATGTGCTCTGTGAGAGGCCTGCTCACCTGTTTGTGTTTTATGATGTGACTCTGCTGTCCTGCCTTCCAGGATGACACTGCAGTGCTGCCAAGGTGGCTGTGAAGGAGCTGGTGCTGTGGGTTTGGATGGATAAGAAAAAACCTCCAGAGACCTTCTGGCTGGACTGTAATGATAATGCAGTGTTAGTATCTTTAATAGTTGCAGCATCTCATAGAAAGACCTTAGACTGAAGAATTGTATTTTTTCAGAACTATCAATAGCTTTAGAGAGCTGCTTTGCTATTCCTTTGTCCTTTCATTCTTGTCTGTCTTCCACTAATAACTTGTTCTGATGGTCACTGGTCTGTGGGTCTTCTGATTGTCTTTGCCCTGTGGGTTCGCAAGTCGTTCTCCTCGGCTGCAAAACCAAAATCCAGCCCGAGATGCAGCACTGCCTTCCTGAGCACTGGGCCATCCTTGCTGTAGGCATTTGCCTCTCATCTGCAGGAATCCTCCCACTGGGACTGAGGGTTCCTTTCTTTGCCCTGTCCCTCTTTGGCGTGGCTGGGTCCTTACGCTCAGGCAGTGTTTGCTGTCCAGACCTAGGTGAGCTGCAAGGAGGAGTTGGGGTTCCTGGATGCGTGGCTGAGGGTAGCTGTGGCTGTGTCATCCATCCCCCTGGAGCTGAGCAGGTGGAGCAGTTTTCCAGGCACTGGGACCAGATTTCTCAGATATTTATCATCTCTGGTAAGGAGGATGCTTTGATGCTCTTGGATCCCTCTCTGGTCTGTTGAACACTCCTGAGGTCCTAAGTTGCTATGTGTTGCTATATATATATATATATTTATTTATAAATACAGTTGCTTTTAAATACTGTCATAATAATAAATAAGCTTAGGAATTGTATATCTGAATAGGTTTCTTCCATTAGTAAAGCAGTTAGTAATGGAATAGAACAAATATTCAACAGATATTGTAGTAGTAGAGTAGAACTGATGTTTCACTGGGGGTTCATAATGCATGTCTGAATCCACAATTAGAGAGATCATTGCAAAATCAGTTTGGTGCTTTTTTTTTCTTTTTGTTTATTTGTTTAAAGAATAGTCCTGTCCAAGTAACGAGGCTACTTAACAGGGCAGGAAACCTCTTTGGTGGATGGTACTGAAGGCAGATGGCCTTGTGATTCCTTTGGCTGAAGTGTCTTTTGCTGTTGCTTTTCTGTTGAGTTTGAAGCCAGAATTGGAAGTGTCCAAATGAAACCTGGCAAGAGCTGTTGATTTTGCACCACGGTTGAGGTGGTGGAGAGAGGCTGCATTCCATAGTAACAGGTAGTTGGTTACACAGAACTGTTGCTTTTGGTCTTGAAAAAAAGACCCCGCTCAGTTCAGTGAAGATTTCTACCTTGACTGTGATGGTGCAACATCAAATGAAATGTGACTTGTGAGTGATTTATTGCAGTGTTGACAAAAAAAGCCTGATCTACCACAGGCTACATTGATAGAGGACAATGATATTTCATTGCAGTTTCTTCCCTGAAAAGCTACAGTGGCATTGATGTTTTATAGTTTACATGTTGCTTCATGAGTTTGGGCAGCTCATGTCATGGAAGGGAAATGTGTGGAGATGGCTTGTTTTCAAGCACTAATTCCTGTGGACACATTTTTTGCAATGAGGAAAAGCAGTGAAGAAACAAGCTATTTGAACAATCATGTTCACAGCCAGATTTCTCCCTTTTCCTGTCTAGGCTCTATTTTGTCAACTGTGTATTTTCTTTAGTGTTTCAAGAAAAAGCAGTAGAAACAGTGGCAACAGAGTCTGTGTAAAATACACATTGGTGTTCTAAAAATGAGTTTATCTTTAACATGTATTTTAAGCTAAACCTCAGCTATCTTTTTCTTTTCCACTCCTTCCCCAGTTTCTCTGTGTTTGGTACCATCCCAGCAGTGTTTGTGAGGCCCAGAATTCTCACTGTGGAACATGGGAGGATTCTGCAAGTGATGATTATAAGGAAATTGCGTGGCATAACATACCAGATCATAGGTGATATGCTCAAGCATAAAACAGTTGAAAGGATCTGATGATAATTTTGAGGACAAAAGTCTGAACCCTTCCATGATTCTGGGAGACTTTGTATTGTAGGATCTTAAACAGGATAGTTTCTGGTGTCCTGGTTTGAACCTTACCATGAAGAAATGCAGGCCTTGAAGAGTGATGGGCTGTGTTGCCCCTGAAGACCTCAATGTCTCCTGATGTTCCCATATCCCTGAGGAGGGCACCAATGGACTGGGCTGTAGCTATTTTTTGAGATGATGAAGCTGAACAAACATGCTAAAAATACCTTCTTAAGTTGGCTTGTGTGTAACCAGCACTTCTCGGATGACCGTGTGCATTTCCATCAGTTCCCGGATGTTGAACCAGGTTGAATCGCTCTAGCTTTTGTTTCTGGGGTTGGGTCTGACAGCTACAGAAAAGCTGAATGTGATACCCTGTCCTTGCAGTGAAGGCCAGTGTGAACACACCACACCTGTGACTGGCAAACTGGACTCCTCTGCTCTCCTTTGACCAAAGTCACTCCTAATTTAGAAGCATTTAAATTTAATTAGACTTGAATTATTTGGACCATGTTCATCACAGTATACTCATAAAACACAGTCTGTCCTGGCTCTTTATGTTCCTGGGTCTTGTGTGGTGCTTAAAACATGGCAGTAAGGAGACACTAAGGAAGGTGTCCAGTTGTTTCCTTGCATTCAGTGACATGGGTTGTTTTGGTCAGAGAAATGTTGTGAAATTATTTCCTCATTGCATTCTTCCAGCTGAGTGAGTGTGGCTTGAGGATTCTGGTTTGGTTAATGTGGGTGCTGAAGATGTATGAAGATGTCTGAGGAGGTGGCTGTGCCTTCTCCCTCCCAGACTCTGTCTCAGCAGGGTGCTGGCCAAGTGTTTGGTGGTGGTTTGAGATTTGCTGCACGAGGATGAGCCCTTGTATGCCCAGGTAAATGCAGCCCAGGCTGACTGACCCCGGATGGCTTCTCACTGTTGTGGCAAAGGAGGAGGTCAGTTTCTGTGCTGCAGCTTGTTGTGCTTAGCTCAGTTCAGGTATCAAATGGCCAGACTTCCTCCTGCTTTAATCTGTGTGAAGACTGAGTGAGAGAGCAGCCAGGCCTTCTTGGCCTGGGAGTTGTATATGCAGGTGTCAGCCCACCTGGTTTCTCTGCTTGGGAGGCAGGACAAGGAGGAGTTTGTGCTGCACAGCAACGGACTGAACGGTCTGAATGGATGCAAGGTGCTTGGGAGGATTCTGGTGTCTTTGTGGGCAGTGTTTATCATGCCAGCAGATGCCCTTAGGAGTCCCAGTGTCGTGCAGTGCTGGGTATGAGTACATTGACAATGAAGAAAAGGTGTGTATTCTCCAGGGAATCTTTTTTTTTTTCTTTTAATGGCTTGAATTCCTTTTGGATGCACCTGTCTTACCAGACCGTGCTACAGTCCAGAATAAAAGAGCTTTTCCTCAGTGTTATCTGAGGTTCTCTGACCTAGGGGATGCTACGGCTACACCTTTACTCTTCCAGCTTCTCCAAGGTTGGCTGTAGGATAAATTTGGTTTGCTCTGGAGTTTCATAATCATGAAGTCAGCATTGGTTCTGAGCTGGTGAAATTTTTCAAAAAGGACAAATAACAGAAGTCTTTCAATTTCTTTTTAATCAGATAACCTCTTCTGAGAGAGGCTGTGAGCTGGTAAACTGATATGCAGTGGCTGAGACAGATCAAAAATGATACGGCTGCTAATTACTGATTAGTTTCTGAAAAAGCAGTTCTTTTTGGTGTGTAAAATAAATTGTCTCAGTGTGATGGTATTGGGATGCCGTTGATCATGCAGTAACCATCTTCACAAATCTGAGTTTTCGTTTTAAAAGGCGTCATTGTCTGTTAAATATTTGGGCATTCGCGCTCCCCCGGGTTGATCAACTATTTGAAATGCATTATCTCACAGTGCTGTCACAATTAAAGAATGGCATGCTCAGGTGAAAGGGTTTGTCTGTTTCATAGATTGGAGAGATATGCTCAGTGAAAATGAACATCCTCCCAAGGTTAAATTAGCTATTTAAAGCTCCTCCAATTACACTCGTGGATAGAAGGAATTTTTTTTTACATGGATAAGAGTTAGCACAGGACAAATGACATAATTGGAGGGGGAGACAGAGACTTCATGCTTGCTTTCTTCTTAAAAGAGTGAGACGGAGAAGACAATGCCAGGGAACTGCCTTCAGATCTTAGTCCTTTCTGGCTGCTTTTATCTCAAGCAGTCTTTGCAGGTTGGGAAAGAAAGAAAAAAGACTAAGTATTTGTGTAAAAACGTCCCCTGACTTCTCCCAGGTGTGCTGTGTGGGGATTGATGCTATCTGGCCTTCTTTGTAAAAAGGTGACTCTCATACTGGGATGTATAAATAGTCTACTTCTGCTTGCATATAGCACAGGAGAATGTATTAGCTGGTGAGTTGAACTGACATATTCCTTTGTGCACAAGTTATAACAACTTAAATGAAAATTACACTCATAGCAAGAGAATGCACTCTGTTTAAATTAGATAAGGAGATTATGACAGAAAAAGATCATTGAATAAAGGGGGTTTTAAACTAGCCACCGAAATAAATGCATGACTTCAAACTTTGTCCTGCCAGAATTTATTAATAAAACACAATGAGGCTTTTGGAATACAATGAAGACCTCTTCCTTTGAAGGTTACAGTGTAATTTGTGTAATTGTGTTTGTATAATTTGACTTCAAGATCTGTCCTTGTAATTTGGTAAACTGCAGATCTTGCTCCAATCTGCTGCATTTTTCTTGTGCCTCACATTGACGCATCTAATTGCCTCATAAGTATATACTCTGTTTAAAGCCATTGCACTGCCCTCTGGACCTTGACAATTCATCTTCTGCTCTGTAATGATAATCTGTGTGTGGATCTTATCTGTGCAGCATCTGGCCACCTTTGCTGGCTCCCTTACTAAGCAGACACAGCTGATTGCCATTCCGAGTAACCTCAGTTTACACCGCCCAGCTGAAGAGCATTTACTCTATCATGCCTTAATTTCTCCCAGCTGCGATGCCCTCTCTTGGCAGGGAAGACAGAACACGGAGTCACGGGGGGCCTCTGGGAGCTGGCAGATCCTTGCTGAGAAATTCCCCGTCGTTGTCTGTGTGTGGCACAGTGTCAGCTGCTCCTGAGCTCCGTGTGTTTCCACTGGAACGGGACGGAAGAGTAGCTTTGGGCAAGGTAGTGATGGGTGTTGGTAGGATATGTGTGTGTAATTCTGAATGTATGCTTCTAATGATACTCTTACAAAATGGGTTTTAAAATCCAGGGGTTTCTTAATGCAAAGTGGGTGCTGAAACATGCAGACTTTGAAAAAAGTTACCACTTTGGTGCTACTTTGTTGCTGAATTCCTTTGAAATTAACAGACACTGTAGCCAAACAATTCACCTTCTAAGGCATGAACGCTGTGTGTTGGGTTTGCTCACTTGCAGAGTCTGAGCTTGCTCTTGGCTGATGAAGCAGCGAGAAATTTTAAATCTGGGATGAAAGTTCAAAACACTGCTGAGGGAGATAAAACCAAATTGGATAGATGCCTGTGGGAGAGTTGAGGGCAGAGAGTCGTGTTGAGGAGTCAAGTCACTGAACTCTGGGTGTAGGCAAAGCTAATTTAAAGATGGGGTTTTGTTGTGTTACAGTAATTTCTCCAATGGCTTTACACAGCAGGGCCTGAAGAAATGGCTGTTGTCAAAACCATTGGAAATTTAACATGTCTTTGAATCTTAAAATTACAGGGCTTTTAAAATAATTATTTAGGAAAGACACCGCTTCATATATGTATTGATTCTTAAATGAATGGTATGAGACTTGAAAAGAAATTGTGTAATTTACAACTTATTTCTGCGTCCTTGGATTGAAATATGTGTAGAGTTCAGAGCAGAAGATGTTGAGTGAAGTTATACAAGCTTAATAAAAATAAACCTATACATGACTTTGCATAAATGGGGGAAAAAATCAAAAGACTAACGAATTTGCATAGATAACATTTGAATTGTTAATTCATATTGCACTTCATTGCAAGGATGTAATTTTTAATTAAGAATAAAATGTGGTAGATATTTTAAATGGGAAATGATTATAATTGCAGATGGAAATTGAGGTAATGAGAACTGGTTTAATTAATTGTTAACATTTTTCTTTTTTTTTAAGGCTTGTGGTCTGTGGACATGACATTTGTTTTGTAGATGTGTGTATTTAAACATACAATGATTAAGACATGAATTGTTGGCAGCAAGCAGTTTCAGTCTTAAGCTGCATGTGTTGCTTGAAAGGCTCTGGATGAATGGACATTGGGGAATCTTGTTAGACTGATCTTGGTGTTTGTAGGATTGGTGTGAAACTGAGGTATAAAAACTGTTGCCAAAATGTCCTTTTTAAGCCATAATTATCTTTTGCTGTGGGTTTCACAGATGATACAGATATTTCACTGGAGAAATTGAGGTCGTGCTTGTCCCCAGTAACCTTTGCCTTTAAAGTTCCCCTTTGATGAATATGACAGCATTGACCTGAATTGAACTCCCCAAGAGTTTGTTGCTCTCTTGTGCTCAGTCTGTGGTTACCTGACATGGCCCTTCAGGAAGCTGTGGGCAGCTCTTGGTACAGCTGAGCAGATCCTTGCCTGCCAGGGAGGGAAGGAGAACCTGAGTGAGCAGCTCCTGACTTCAAAAACCCCACGTGTGTGGGGGAGAGTTCCTGCAGCTCCACAGAGCAGTGTGTGCAGCCAGGGAGAGGAAGAAGATGGTGCTGCTGGAGGCAAAGAAACTCCAGGTGTGTGTGCAGAAGCAGCCCTGCTGTTTTGCTGTGTCCCAAGGGGATTTCAGACACAGCCTGTTCTGAGCAGCACTGGATGCTCCCACTGCTGGAGATGGTCCCTTGGCCCTGTGTGCAGCACCAGGGTGTGGCACTTTATCATTTCTTCTTGTCAAGGTCTCTGAAGATTTACAGCCTTCTGTTTAGGGAAATGCAGTGTGAAAACCTACAGAACAACCATTTCCTATTCAGATAGCTGTGACACTGAGGTAAAGAAAAATAGTTGAGTAGGTTCCTTACAAGAGAGGTACTGTTGCCATTTGAAAACTTGGTAAACTTATTTATCAAGCTTAGAGCTCTGCGTTCAGAAAGGATTTTGAAGTGAACAAAATTAGTGTTGCCACTTATGTTAAGAAGCACGTCTGAAGTCTCTGTCATCTTTGGTTGCAGAGGGACTTGGAGAAAACTACAATTAGCACTAACTGGCATTGTGTCTGAATCTTCTGTCTGTTGGTGTGAGAATGGACCCTTGAAATGATTGGCAGGAACTACCTGCCTGCTCTAATTCCCTCAAGAGCTGCTCTGTTGCATTGCAGCACATCACAAATGAAATGAGTGTTTACCAGAAGCAGCCAGCTAACATGTGCCTGAATTATCCATGCAGCACAGATACTGAAATTCAGTGCAGGTTACTTAGTGTGCTGGGTACTGGTAGCTGTAATAATGATGGAGTACATTTTGTTTTCTGAGAAGTCTAGAGTTTTGACTCCTGCAGGTTTCATTACTCTGTGATGCTCCACAGAATGGGTGGAAGAGGTTTGGCACACCAAGCAGTTGTCTGACCTTTTCAGTATGTGGGGGTGTTTTTTTTAATTTTGGGTTTTTTGCTTTGTTGCTTGGAAAGCAGCATTGCACCCGAAATCTAGCTTGTTATCCATGTTGGTCATGGGAAAACATTTGCCAAATTAGATAAAAAATTATATATGTAGAAAAACATATCCCTGCTTGGTTTTGGATAAATCTAATGAAAAGCTAGAAACCTAAAGAGTAAACTAATATTCAGTAAAATGGTAAGAGAATTTACTTGAATGGCAATGTAGTGGGGTTTTTTTCCCCTCTGAAGTGTGCAACCAGAGATATGAAGTATGGTAATGTCACTAGGGTAATACACAGCTGATAGCAGTGCAGTCATTTGCATTTCTTCCCCTTACCTTGTGTTTCTTTTTTTTCCCCTGAAGCACATGTGTTGGGAATTGAAAATGCAGTTTGCCTATTATACACTGGCAGTAATCTTTCAGTTTTTTTAATGTAAAAAATGAGTCCACAAACATGAGCAGCCACTGATGTATGGGGCTATTGATGGAAATTGAATTTGCAAAGGGAAAATGGGATTTGGTTGTAGTCTGAAATGATAATGATGTAGCCCAAATGGATTTGTAATGGTCATTCATCCATTTTTTTCTTCAGTTTTGTGGTTTGACAAAACGTATTTATGCAGGTGACTGTGAAAGTAGTCCAGGTTCACTCTGAGTGGGAGTTACTAGCTAATGGCAAATAAAAGTATGCAAAGTCTCAGCTTGAGCCTGTTCCCACAGACTTTAATAGGGGAAGGATGGGATGTTTGGATTTATTTTCCTAAGAAGTGAAAAAGTGGTTGGGGTAGTGCTTCCTTGAGATTTAAGAAATCATGAAAGCAAAATGTACCTTGACATAATTCTTAAAAATGTATGGATTTGTAGTATCAACCTCGTGAGTGCTTTATGTAGTACAACAAATGTATGAGAGACTTTGCACCGTGTCTGGATAAGCACAGACCTGGCCCTGAAGAATTTCCAGTCTGACTGTGATTAAACTACTGTGCATTATGTTGAGCTGCTGGGTTCCTGTAAGTTGTACCTGAGTGGCAATCCCCACCAGCCTATAGTCTGAATTTGGGGCTGCCAGTGGATTGCAGCAATTTTTTTTTTTTTTTTGTATCCTGGTGCAGTTTTGCGTGCCTTGTGATAATGTGTGTATTGTTCTGATTTCAGTGGAGCTCTGCCTTCCCTTCTGTGAAAGCAAAAGAATGATATGCCAGTGTTCCTATGGTCAGAATAAACTGGTGGTGACAGGAAAACGATAATTTAATGGTGTGGATGGATTTTTGGCTTTGTTTTCATCTTGTTTCTATTTTTTCCTTCTTTTTTTGAACCAGTGAACGTCACACTTGTAAACTGCCTTCCATTTTAACCAGAGTATAGTCCGTGTTAAATGTTGTATAATTTAAAAGTATGAATAGAAGTAATTATGGAGTATGGGAAAAAGTGCTTCTGGCTTTATAAATATATCCCTCTTTATAAATTTTTTCCATTTAAAATCATTACAGCCAGTGGTTGAGATGCAACGGCCCATGTGTACATGCCCATGTAATGGAATCTGATGATCCATGTGGGTCCCTTCCAATGCAGAACATTCTGTGCATCTCCTCTCAAGCTGCAGGAAACAAAAAGGGAGCATATGGGGAAAGCAGTGCTGATTTACCTGAAGTTAATATCGCCCCTGTTCTCATGGTGCCACTGATGAAAGCCTGAGCTCTCTGAACAAGAGCTGGGCTTTAATGCTCTGGAGCCCTTGTGGGGCCATCCTGGGGGAGAGCAGGCAGCGGGGCTGGCTGGAGCCTCAGGAAACCACCCATTGTGAGCAGGATCCCTCAAGTATTTCCTGCAATGTAACTTCAGCTATTTTGGCTGCATGCCTTACTGCCTTTGTACTTTTTTAATTTTTTTTTGTTTGGTTGGTTGGTTTTTTTTGTAAGCACTCCATGAATGGTCCCGATGCAGAAAAGACTGTGAGCATCATAAATCTGTTTATTTTAATTGGCTTTGCTATCCTGAGAAGCTCAGGACAGAAAGAGCCAGGCGGCTCAGAGGGCTGTGGGTGGGGTTTGGTTTGTTTAAATATCAGTATTTGTAAGCTGCTGGTTTGTTTCAGAACCAAGCAGGCTGGGTTGGTTGGACATCCCATTTGAGTGGACAGTTTGGAGCAGAGACTGCTCCCCTGTCAGCATCTGCAGACCTCTCCAGAGCTTGGAGTACTGCAGCACTATAAACAGCATTAAGGGACAGCACTTCTCCCTGTCTCCTTCTTTTGTGAATGATGGCAGCTTCCTTTTTTTTTATTTTTGATTGTTTTTCATAATTTAGGATTGCCTGCTATACAGGCTGATTTCTTCCTGTGATATGGTAATTCATGTTTCTGAAGCAGAGGTCTGAAACTACCTGGACTGTGATGTCACAGAGTGGATGAGATTGAAAGGTTTGCACTGATTTGTACCTTTCACAAAATTAATCTCAGAGGGAGGTGACCCCCTAAAAAGAGATTTTGCAGTTTCACCCCGGTGCAGTGAGTGCTGTGCAAGGCCAGGTGCCAGCAGCTGTGAAGTGCAGTTGACACAGGGTTTGTGGGGTCCCTTCAGGAGCAGCAGAGCTGCAGGCATTGATGGATGCCATGAGAACTTGCAGGTAAAACCCCCTGCAGGCAGCCTATGTGACATTTTGGCTTTGTGCTCAAGGCACAGACAAATAAATGTGGATAGAACCATTGTGTTGTTGACTTTGGAGCAGGAGCTCTTAGCTAATGTAGGAGAGACTTTTACTTCATACTGTTAAGTTTCATACTCTGTGCCCAGCTGAGTGTGTGAGGTTGTAGCCATCAGAACCTTTGGTTTAATGCTGTGTCCTTTTTACTTTGATTCCACAGCCCACTTTTACTTCTTTAACTCAGGCTTTAACTCAGGAACATGGTTAAATGTGAACCTAACTCTTGAGTTCTTTAAATGTGTTCTTGCATTGGAGCCAAAATGGTGAAAGTGCAAAACTTCTCACTAAACAAGTAAATTACTGTTACTTTTACTTACAGTTTTTGGAAAAAAAAAAATTCTTTCTGAAGCCAAGTAGGTGATTTATTGCTTGGTGTTTTCCCTTTTAATTTGAAAAGTGTTTATCTGTTGCTCTTACAATTTCCTGTATGTAGACCTCAAATGTCCTTTCACACACTGCAAAGGCAAGGAAATTGATGCAGCAGTGCATCCAGGTTTCCTTGGATCCATGTCTTGTAAAGTCTCTGGTTTGTTCTGAGTGAGGTTGGTTCTGAGTGAGTAATCTATTGGTTGATCAATGGGAGTATTTTTGTAGTGTACTAACGTATGTGCAGATGTTTGATTTGAGTACTTTTATTCAGTGTCCCAGAGTTTCAGTTGTTTTACTGGAAGGAGCAAGTATTTTTTCCCTTTTCCTTACTTAGCACCCACATAAAACATTACGTTCATGAAACATTTATGGTAGCAATCCATTAAGAGGAAGACGAAGGTTTTCCTCTACAGAGAATCACCAAAATGTCTTGCTGAAGTGAGCCCTCTTCTCCAGCTGTTCTGTATGCATTATTGCTGCCTCGTAGTACAGGTTTAAAAGGTCCCTGTGATGTAATGCAATGATACCTTTGTGTGCAAAGCTGCTTGGAAGCAATCTGAGTCAACAGGAAAGCAATATCTTCTTAAAGCTTGTGACTTATATTAGTTTTGTGATCTCGGCTGTGAAGGAGATAAAAAGGGCAAGGGTTTACTGTAGATTCTCTTGAAGGCATGTAGAGTTCTTCAGGAGTAATAAATGGCAGATTAAAATTGATCTCGATGAGACTTTCAGTGTTAACCAGTGGTACAGAAGTAAATGACTTCAGTTTCTGGGCTGCTTCATCAAAGGGATCATGTTGTGTCGTGGTGTCAAGAAACAGCTTTACATGAAAATTTCAGTTTTTTCTGGGCCTTTCTGGAGTGTCTCTCAGTCAGCTAAGCACTGTAATGAATGAATGACTGTTTGTGTGTATACACACACATCATCCTAATGGAAGAGGTAATGTTCTTGAAGACAAGATTATGGATTCAGAGGAACATTAAAACCAGAAATATTTTTTTCTAAGTGAAGGGGAGATGAGTATTTATTATTAAAATGTTAAAATAATAATTAATACTGCTAGAAAGTGGTAGAAGAAAAACTGTGTGGTTCAGCTGGTACAGATGAGCAACTTTAAAACCACAATATGCCTTGAATCACTTCCTCAAAGTGACAGGATTACTTGGTGTGTTGCTACCAGTGATGATCCTGTTGGCTTGGGTACTTTCCAGGAGAACAAAGGGACAAATATTTATATATGTTCTTCTACAGCGGAGGGCAGCTGACTTTGTGGCTGCTAGATGGACACGGTGATAGGCTGAGATAAGCAGCTCTTTGAATACACACAGAGCCTACACACAGAGCTTTGATCAAATTTACCATCAGCCAAAACAGGCACATTCCTGCTGAAGTCAGTGGAGTTGTGCCTGCTTTCACTACTTCAGCCACAGGCTGAAGGTGGTTTGCTTTGTGTGTGCAGGTATTAGCTGTACTGAGTGGGGACATTCTCAGTGTTCTCCGATGCTGAAATACCACTGCATTTCACCGTGGGTTTCTGTGAACCCATATGCCCTGAAATAGTAACGTGGAGAAGGGAAGTTTGTTAAAAAATGAACATGGGGGATTTTTATAAACAGTTTTTTTCAGTTTGTTTTGTTTTTAATTTCTTATGGATGTATGGTCCATAGGAGATAATCTAATAGTCATGCCCAGCACTATTATTACCCAAAAATCTCTTACCTGCACTTCTGTCCTTCACAGGAAGGCTCAAAGGTTTAATCTACTTGTCCTAGCAATTGCTCAGAGAAGCAATGGAGAGAAGCTCAGCTCTAGTGGAAGTTTTTTTTTTTTAAAGTATGATGTACTAAGTAGGTTATGTGTTTTGCTAGGCTCTGTAGTTTCCAGAGGAAAGAATTTCAATTTTGTAAGTTCCCAAGTGCTTAAAATGTCCAAAACCTGATAGAGAAGTGCTGGTTTTCTAGGGAAAGATAGGACATAGTGTATTAACTTCCATGGATGAATAAAGCTATTCTATTTTTGTTCTGCCACGCTGGTGTTAAATTCATGAAATGCAAATCTGAAGTGTATGTACTGTGCATATTTGCCTTAACCCTGCAAAAGAATAGCAGTTTATTACCAAGCACAGGACAATTTTCAAGGTGTCGGTTTACATTCCTTTTGCTTACTAATGAACTATGGAAATTGTTTACTAATGAGCTATAGAAATGGAGATTCTGCCTTCTCCCAAGAATGAAAGAGTTCTCCACACAGTAGATAAAATGACTTGTTACAGGTTGTGGAGAATGCAAGCTGTTCAATATATTGCTTTTATGTCCTAGAGGGTCAAAACTTCACCAGCTCCCAACTTTGCTGTTGCCACCTGCAGTTTTCTTCTAATAACTCTGAAAAGTTTCTGCTTTAGTAAAGCAGATTCTTTACTTGCAGATAGAATTAATAAGTCAAGAGATACTGAATCAAAATGGAATCTGGGCAGTTTAGGTTTGCTTGGAAATGTTGCATTTCTAAACACTGACTGTACATCAATCCTTGTGTGCTGTGTGGCATTTGAAAACACAGGTACTCCAGTGTCTGGTTTCTTTCTTTTAGTGCTTGAGCACGAGATTAGGGAGGCAAGATATATGAAGTCTCTAGGAGGAGGTAGAATACAGATTTTTCCAGCCGCTTGCAAATCTGCTGAAGATGAAATTCTGAACTTTGAAAAAAGATTAGGCAAGAGCCACCTCCACTTGTGTAGATGAATTTCAAGTCTCATGAGCTTGAAGCCAGTAAGTTTATGTACAAATAAAACATTAACCCACCTTAGAGATGTTGAGTGTGTGTTTGCATACACGCATGCCTACAGTAATTCACAAAGGCTTGGAAGGATTGTTATTTCTATACTCAAAGAGCCATGAAGTATTTGGTGATTGGGAAGAAACTAAATGCAGACAGAAATAGATGGAAACCATTTCAAATGCCTTGTTGTTCAAATACCCTTCAAAACCAAGCATTCTTTCCATAGGAACATGAATGTATGTTTTCTCAAAAGAAAATTCCTGGTTAGAGGGACTAGAAAGCATAAATAAAAAAGGGAAACTTACAGGAAAAAATACAAACAAGGCAGTGGCAGTAAAACTACTCATAAGGGAAGGTAATTGTCAGTTAAGAAGTACTGGACAACTGATTTATGCTTAATGAGAAGAAATATTTTAAATTCATTGAGGCAAACCAAATATGAAATGTTAATGAAATGTTAAGAATGGTAAATTTGCCAATATTCATTCATCTGTATGATCCTACATGAATGTCTCTTTTATAGTAAGAGGGGAANTGAATGAGAATGGTAAATTTGCCAATATTCATTCATCTGTATGATCCTACATGAATGTCTCTTTTATAGTAAGAGGGGAACCAGCTGCTGTGTTTCCATATTGCAAGAATAATGACATAACTTTTCTCCAGTAAGTAAAGACAATATTAAACAATTGCTCTTGGGGATAAACATTTTCAGATAAGTTTACACCCATAAAATACTAAAGACTCCCAGTACATTTTAAGAGACTGAGAAACGGGAGGTGATTAGAGAACAACCCTTGCTTTCAGGTGGCTGAAATATGGATGACAGTGATGGCCTGAGATCCATTCCAGGCAAAATAAGGAAAAGTGGGTGTGGTAAGCAATAAACAGCGTGAATAAAAGGCAGTAATGTAATTCCTGTAGACCACTGCTGTTCTATGGGACACAGTCAGGCTTTCTGCTGTGGAGCTGCTGGTTTGGCTGAAACACAGTGATATGATACACTCTGATTTCTGTAAGACATTTGATTTATTTCTGTGTGACAACTTGGAAAAGAAGGCAGGGTAGGAGGGGAGCAATAGCTAAAATGGGGCAAATTCAGTTTGAAAAAAAGCAAGAACACTTAGTCCACGTATCCCTGCTGGGCTGTAACATTTGTGTGCTGGCCCAGCAGCCCTCTTGTGCTGTTTCTGGGGCAGCAGGATCAGATTCTTTCCCTAGAAATGGGAATTAACAGGTGCCATGTCCCCTGACCACGAATGGAAAGAGTCAGTGCAAGAGGAAGCCTGGGCCAGTGCGAGCACCATGGGTTTGTTTGTTTTGCCAGTGTAATACTGTCAAAGCTTTATTGAATGAGCTGACTTCAAGCTGTTGATATAGTTCAGACCTTGGCAGCTCTCTAATCTCCTTGAAGCTTTGGTGTTTGATTGCATTCGTTTGCCCTGCAAATAGTCAACTGTGTAAGTTATCTCAAAGTGAGAATATATTTCGAGCCTGTATTTATAATGGACAAGGTTCATGGGAGTGCAGAGACCTTGTAAAGCACACGGGCTTGTTTTTGAATATGCAGTGAATTATTGAGTCCTGCTTCTTGAAACCTGTCAAACCGTGTGGTTACAAGAATCCTTTGGACACTTAGCTTTAATTATTTAATGGGTTGTGAAATTACTGTCTGCCTCTTGTTGACAGGTCACTGCTTAGTTTGATGTTGATATTACATGGTGGTACTCTACCTGCTTTACGTAAAACATTTTTTGTCATCGTTGGAGGAGTGCAGGATGAAATGCAGGAAGTGGGGGTTTTTAATGTTTTGGGGTTTTTTTGGTTTTTTGTTTTTTTTTTTTAATTAAGTGGTTGAATTTTGTTGCCGTTTTCATCATTTGTCATCTGTATCCAACCAGCATTCCTTCACAGTCAGGGTAATGAGTTCAAGGAAACAAATGCATGTAGTCTGTTCCTTATTGATAAAATACTTACTTTCAACTGCAGGATAGCTGAGGTACAGTGTGACTTCTGCAGCTGAGGATCTGTAAATAGCCTTATTTTAAATATCCCCTCCTAGGGCATTATATCTTCATTTGGGTACCAATTTGACAAATCTGTGCTTAGTGTAGAATAGCATTTCTGAGAATCTGGGTAAAAAGATATTTGCTGCTTTTTTAGACTATTAAAAAAGAAGTGTATATTTTAAGAAATGCAGCTTTTTTTCCCAGTTGTTTCTCTTCCAGTCTGGTGTGGGGCATAGTTGTTCAAACTGCTGTGCTAAAAGAGTGGAGGGATTGACTACTGGAAAGGTGTGGGAGATGTCTACTTCCAAAAGTCTAAATGTAGCATGCAGTTAAGTTTCTGTGGTTGTTTCTCACTCTGGTGTAATAGGTCATAGAAGCTGCTGGTCAATAGTACAAGCAGGCGATTAGCAGTTTGAGCTCTCTACACTTCCTTTAATTTAGTTGATGCAGTGTGCTGAAGATAGAAGGATGCAGGACAAGGGTAGTGGTGGAATGAATGAGGGAAGGAGAAAGCAAGATTTGGTGAAAGTAACACCAAGGGCATGTAAATTGTCAGACTGGAACTTGTTGCATTTTTATAACCAAAGCAAAATCAGTTGGTTACTGAGGATCATTGGATTTGCCAAGATTCCTCGATGTACCATTAAAAGAAATATTCACTGTTTGAAGAAAGCAATTCCACCAGATTGTATAAAGGAATAATTTTCCCATTTTTTCATCAAACACCAGGGATTTAAGACATTTTCATCAAACACCAGGGATTTAAGTTCCTGCTTCATGTCTCCTGATAGCGCCTTTAGAAATTCCTTCTTTTCAAGCAGTATGCATGTATGTCAAAATTCAACTGGAAAGGTCATAAAAATTACTTGAAAAGTATTAGTAATGTGAGGTCTGTGAAGAGCGAGCTTTCTAAATTGCAGCACAACTTGAAGCAGCATTGGATTGCCCTGCTAGAATATTTTTCTACAGGTGTAAAACTCATAGGTAGTTTAGGTTGTGGTGGTGCATTCTTCAGTGCTCCTGTTCCACTTGTGCACTAACTTTGGCATGAATCTTTTAAATATATATAGAATCCCTCTAAAGACTATAGCACCATGCAGATATAGCAGGCTAAAAAGTCCCTTTTGTCCAGATTGCTTTAATGTTGCCTCTTGAACGTTTCAGTCTGCAGCCTTAAAATAGCTTTCAAATATAGCTTTCTGAATGGAATATATAAATAAATGCACTCTTCCTTTCCCAGAGAGGCAGGAAGGGTGTGTGTGAGTTTAACTATTTCATAATTCTTTCTCAGATGAGCTACTGACACAAAACAGTACTTCCCTCCTGCCCTGTGCAGGAGTTGAAAGAAACACTTCTTGGTGGAACACGTGGTTGTATCCTGAAGTGATTAAAGACTAAGTTCAAAACTCCTGTTTTCCCCCCAAGGAAGTAGAAGTTCGAATTAACACTGAAAGTTTGAAATGGCAAGTATAGAAATGCAGAAAGCCCTCAGGAAGTTCTTTTATATATATGTGTGTATATATAAATATATATAATTAACCTGTTCCAGAATTGCAGTCCTGTCCTTACATCTGAGACCGTTCCTTCAGCAGCCTGGGAGGCCAATGTGCCAACCCTCCTGCTGGGTGACTTTCCAATCATTGCATTTTCAGTACTTAAATCCCTGGAAATTAAATGGTTTTTGGAACATGTGAATTTCTGCTGCTTACATAAAATGTTTATTTCAATTTTGCAACCCAAATTTATCTGGTAACTTTTTCCTTTTTTTTCCGTTCTGTCTTCTTTCTGAATGTTCCAGGTTTGTTATTACAGACAATTTAAATTCCTTTCCCTCCTAATAATCTCTTGCTTGCACATACAAGATAACAGCCATGTATATGGTTTTGCTGGGTTACTAAATTGACAAAGCACCAGAATAAACAGCAATGTGTTACAAGAAGAATTAGCTGATGTTTAACCTTCTTTTTAATTTATTCAGGTTCTTTTGCTCTGCCTGGCTCTAGTGAAAGCAGCCCAGTTGCTTCAGATGCTTTGATGGCATGCAAACCAATTACACCAACCCAGCAAGATGAATGCTGGGTGTAACTGAGAGAGCCTAGAGCCAGAACATTTGCAGGATTTTTCCGGCAGCCATCCAGGAGGAACCTGTTCAGTAATCTGTAAATGTGTAATCCTTTTAATGCGTCAACTTTGTTAGAACACATTAGTGTCAAATGTTAAGTGTAATATCTTAGTCTGTGAAGCATATTGCTGAAACAAAATTAAACTGGAAATATAATGTGATGATGGTGGGAGGAAAAAACCCTGTGAAATGGTTTGGAGATGAATCTGGAGTAGCTTCATTAGCTGTTCTCCATCAGCCTCCAAATGCAAGTGGCGTTACATTTCCATGTGAGTGTTTGACCTTTAACCTGTTGGCTGCAGGAGACCTTGTCTGGTGTGAAGTAACTCTGTGTTGCCACCTAAGTTACTGTATTGGGTTTTCGTGTTCATCTGTTAATTCATACTTGCAGTGTATTCTGATATACTACCAATAGAAGTTTGACTACTTTATGGAGGTGCTTTGTTGTTAAAGGCTTCAGTTAAAGGAGTGTCCTTTTCCAGTGGGGTGCAAGGAAGCTTGAGGGGCTCAGGCTGTTACAACTCTTTTGAACTGTGTGCTTTCAGCTTTGTGTGGTTTTTGGAAGTGAAAAAAAACGTTCTTCTCGGTCTGCAGACCTTTCCTTCCTCTGTAATTTTAAACCCATTTCCTCCCCTTTTCTCCATGAACAATCCAAACTGCAGAACTTTTTATTTTGGCTTTTTTTTCCCCCCCTTTGCTACAGGGTGTGGATGGGAAAGCCTCTGATAAGCGTCAGCACAAGAGGTGCAGCCAGGGGCCAAAGCCACCTGCGTCACCAGTGTCCTGTGCTGCTGCTGGACTCGGTTCTTTCTGCCCTTCCCTGATTTATTTGATAGTACCCAACCTGTTCCTGGACTGAGTTATTGACAGGTTTTATGTAGGTTGAGGGTAACTGTCCCCCCACCACGGCATCCTCCCAGCTGGTTGTGTCTCCCCGGTGAATTAGCCAGGTAGTGAACTGAGGAGGGGGTAGATGGACACAGAATCTTTAAAATCAGAAGGCATTAATACGAATCAAACCTTGCTTAGATTTAAGCAGCACATTGGATTGAGCCTCTTTAATGCTGCATCCCTCAGCTCTGAGCAGAAACTGTAAATCTCCAACTTACTTCAACTGCCTTGTGCAGCTCCTGAAACATCCCAACCTTTTCTCTTAAATTTATCAGTGCTTTGACATTAAATATTTCAAGTGGGTTTTGTTGAACAGTGTAGCTTTTTTGTGTGTGTTCTTCTTAAAGGTTACTTCTTGTTGGAATGAAATCGAAGGTTGGGAGTTCTTGGCAGATGTTATGATTAAGTCTGACTGGTTGTAGGCTCTTTCCTCCCCCAGCTCCCAAATGTAACGTTTGAGATGATGAATAGCAGAATTTATAAGTGATTTTGGTAGCTCTAATTGTTCAAGTTTTGTGTGTGTGTGTGTGCACGAATAAACTCACTTCCTGTGAGCAAAAGATGCAAAACTGATGGTTTTCTCTAGCTTGTAACTGTATTTAACATGTCCATGAGTCCCCTTCATGTGGGAGTGTCCTGGTAATTATGAATGAATGGTTTAAAACATGACTTTAGGAGGCTCAGCTGGAGAGAAGTCACATAAAGGACTTGATGTGTGTTAAGTCTTGTCTTTTCCATGTGTCTGATGGATGAGTTTTATGCACTTACACATTTCAGCTAGATTTTGTTCTTTTTAAGTGCAGGAACTAGATATTAGTAGATGTCGCCTTTGAAAAGTTCTTATTTCTGTTTATTCTCTCTGTGAAATGGCCTGCTATCAGGCTAATGTTGACCCAGTTGTCTAATATGTGCCTGTTTTGCCTCTGGCTCTTCAGCCTTCAATCTGTACAAACATTGTTAAATCGAGCTCTATTGAAAGCCTGAGTAGTCCACCAACTGCTGATACATGTGATCATCTTTCATGTATTTATATACATCTACAGTTTGCAGGATATTGTGGAGAAATGTATTTTTCTTCTCTGGCCTTTAATTTTAGGTTTTAGTAGCAATGCTGTGTAATGAAAATTAAATTATTGCCCCTATGTCTGAGCCCTATAAATAAACCTTATTAATATACTTAAAAACAAGACTTCATGAAGTTTTGCATGTGTGTATAAGGCTTATACATTCAGATCAGGTGAAAAGTGGGTTCCTCTTCCAAGGAAAGTCCAGGACTTTGAAATTGTCAAAATTGAGTCAGACTCTGTGCATTAATAACATTTAAGCCTGCATAGACTTAGAGGCCTCAAATACATTGTGCTTTGTTTTTTAGTTCTTAGGCTTTTAAGACATGTTTTCAATGATAATTGCACTTCTTTCATGTGGTACAAAATCCTACCAGTGTCACCCATGTGAGTGTAGTGTTTTGAGTGGTACAAGGTGATCACAGAAGATAGCAGGGTGTTTTTTCCTTCGTGAGGTCGCTGACCTCCTCCTCCTGCCACATGTGCCAGCGAGGTGAGCAGGGCACCTCATCACATTTTTCATTGCTTTGGTTTCATGTAGAACCAGCAAAGCTGTTTGCAGTCACTGCAGGGAGTTCCTAATGCCAGCAGAGATTGCTTGGGTGAGCTCTGTGGAGAAGAAACCTTTAGCTATGTTATATTAACAATACTATGCTCTTGCAGTGAAAGGAGTTATTTGGGGCAGAAGTCCATTATTTCTGGACCGGTTTCATTTAAAGTTACTTGTTCACCTTTGAACTGCTGTTCATTGCCTGGTGGCTTTACAAAGGAGTGTCTAAGGCTTACTGCACCTTAAAAATCAATTAAAAAAAAAAATCCTGCATCTCCATTTGTGACCTCAAAGTGGAGAAGGCAGGCAGATGCCAGATTGATTCAATTTTCTTCTTGGATAAATATTGATACTGAAGTATGTTTTACAAAGATCTGCTGAAATTCCTAGAAAGAGTGTCTACCTACAATAGACTGTTAGTGCCCTGACCTAGCAGAAGATAAAGTATTATTAACATATTATTTACATAGAAAAAATTAGCTGGCTGGGTACAGCAGGTTCCAATGCTGTCCCTTTGCCTGGAGCACTGCAAAGGCTGCTAATGTGACTTAAATACTGCTGCTGCCACAGTTCTGGGTGTGACAGTCCGAACTGAGCAGGATGTTTGCAGTTGTCAGAATGACAGTAGACTCAACATTGCTTTGTGGTTTTTTTTTTATACAGCAACAGTCTATATTTAGTGATCTTGAATCCTAGTTAGCGAGCAATACTGTTTAAAAGAACAAAAGCAAAGACAGAAAGAGCTCTGTTCAACAACTAGGATAGGTGCTGGCCTCTTAGTGCTTTCCTGAGCTCCAGAGTGAGGGAGGTACAGCTAGAGCAGGGTCAGGGCTGGTAATTGTTGTTTCAGTATTTGAAATAGCAAACAAGAGTCCCTGAGTGATGATGCAGGATTCCCAGCTGGGGTTGATCATACTGTCACTTGTCCTTCTCATGCAAGTATTTGTATAACTTCTAATTTCAGTGGTTCTAGGAAACCACATTATCCATTATTTTTAGTCATTAAGTGTGAGGTGGAAACTGTAACATAAAAAGGAGTTTTTGTTATTGCCTTTAATGAATGCAGAATTTGCTTTGTTTCTTGCTGTTTTGCTAAAATCTGTCAAGAAGAGAATAGTGTCTACCTCTGTTGCTGCACATGAAGCCTCCAAGGAAGCTGCCATTTTAGTGAGCCAAACCCATCTGATTCTTGGTAGAAGTATGGCCAGAACCTTCCCATGTTAATGCTTCAGTGAGTGCTGCTTGAAATGGTTCTGTTCCTCAGGATGCAAAGGATGTGCTTCTGGGAACATCTGGCTGCCTGTTCAGAAGATGCCATGATCCAAGAGCTTGAATGAGATGTCCTTTTGGGTAAATCTGTGCTCATTATCACTTTAATATTAATAGAATGAGACAATGCATGAAATCCTGGCTTCAGCATCCTGGATGGCAGAATGCCCACTGATTTTCGGTATGCCTGGGCTTCTTTCCTTCCATGTCTTGGTTGCTATGACTTCTTTTTCTTCTATCAGTGCTGCAATGAGCTGTTCAAGGAAAGGAGAAAGCAAGCAAACTCCACTAATTTAGGCTGTCACGTGGCAGTCATCCTGCACGGCAGCTGGGGGAATGTGACACGCGGGTGTTCACGCACCTTGACGGTGAACTGGGGCCCAGAGACCTCTCCAAGAGTGTGCTCAGTCAGTGTTCCTCTCCAGAGTTCTGTCATTCTCATTTCACTCCTGCTTCTGCCACTGTAAATTAGACATTACTCTGCTGAAGTTAAAGTAACTAAATCAGTGTTAAGTGAGAAGAGATTTAAAATTGTGCCTCTTGATTTTAAACTGATAAAAATAACAAAACCGAAGTGTGCTTTGGGGTTTTTTTTTTAACCACAGGTCTTTGAAAAAATGACAGGTCTGTCATTTGCAACTGAGAATAGATGTTTTCCTGTTAAACCTAACAAGAGGCTTAACTTCACCTCCCTGAGATATCAAGTCAAAACTCAAGGTCAAAAATCAGTGACATTTACAATAGAGAGTACGTAGAGGCTGCATTAATGACAAAATATGCTCCATCCTTTTTCGTTGTTGTTGTGGCCACATGTGAGGAGTATTTGGCCACACATGATAATTGCTGCAGTGCAAAGCTAAATAGTTTGAAGGCTTTGCTTTCATCTGTTGTGCCATTGAGTTAACACACTTTTGTCTGGGCTTGCTGGGCTTTCTACTATTGTGTGATTTTTGAAAGTACTTATTGCTGCAAGTAAATGTAAGCTGTCTCAAAACAAAAATATATAACCTTTTATTAACTTAGCACCATTGAAAATAATGCAAGGTGACAAGGTAATTTGACCTCTGACTCGCCTGGGAGTGTAAATTTTGGAACCTGTACTGCTTGCTGCTTTGCTCTTTATTATTTGCTCTTTGCTTTTTATTCATGTGGTAAGTTTGCACGTCTAAGCTTCTACTGTTTGCTGTAAACCATATTAAAATACCAGAACCAGCATTTTAAAAGTTCACAGGGATTCAGCAGTCAAAAGTTTCTTTGTGTGTGGAGCATGGTGGCAGTCACTCAATGGTAACGTTTACTCTAATAATGCAGACAAATTGTGCTTGCTCTTCTCCCTGTATATACATTTATATTTCTTCCCTATTGTGCACAATTTTAGTGCCTGATTTATCAACCTCAATTACAGTGCTAGAGCTTGATCTCTTTTCCTGCATCACTTCTATAGGCAGCCAGATGGGTGCATTGGCTGCCATGTTTTTTAAAAACCAAAAACACTCAGCAGCCCATCTGGAATCTTGGTTGGCATTGGCTAAAGCCAGCACCGAACACAGATTCCAGATAAGTGCCAGCAGCAACACATTTCTCACTTTAAAAAAAAAAAAAGCGTCATTTTCTTTCAGTTCTTGAGCTGCTGCTTAAGCTGGAATCACAAGCTGTGTTAGGTCCAAAAATCCAAAAGCATTGCAATGTTAATAGAGATTTTTCCTGAAAAATTCAGGGACTGCTCTGCAAATGTGCTGTGAATCCTGCGGCTCTTTAAAGAGGCTGTGGTTTTGCTGCACTGAAATCTGGATTGCAGGATGTGCAGGAATTTGCACTGAGCTCTGGTGTAGCGAGTGCTTGTGTCACTGAGAATGAACTTGGGTAGTGTGGGCTCCCACATGGAATATATTAGCACAGCTGGGAGTCTGCTTACAACTTTGGGTGGCTTTCCCAAAGTAAAAATGATTAAAAGTGAGGGGGAGTATGCTTGAAAAATCTGACCATTTAGCTATAGAAGCAGTTGTTCAGTATGGAGCTAGAAATATCTTTCTGCTCCTCAGGTTACTGACAGCATATGCATAAATTTTAAAGGTGTTATAATAAGTAGTGTCTACATGGGAAATAAGAATTAGGCGAAACAAACATAAAATCCCCCCCCCCCAATATCTTGCAGGTAGAGTAGTTGCCATGTTAATCTTGAACTCTGCCTGTGCAATAGGAAGAAAAAAAAAAATGCCTTGAGTTTATTATTTTTTTAAATATATACTGTTTGATTATAGTTAATTGCTGCAAAAAGACATGTAGCAAGAGTGGGAAACACTCCAGGACCAAGTTTTGAATTTCTTTGTGCGTGTTTTGCTCTTATTTTTAATGTGGAGTAAAATGGGAAGCTTTATTTTGTAGGTCAGTGGAGAAGAACTGACCCACCTGAGAAGGAACTCTGCCTGGAAAGAAAGGGAAAGCAAGGAAATTCTGTCCCATCCAAAGTGTAGTTACTGTAGTTCTGCTTTTGGATCTCAACGGACTACTTCAGCATGATTTTGGAGGGAAAGAGATGATAGAGAAATTTAGATCAGTAAATAGCTGTGTTAAGAATTCAGATTCCTGAGTGTAGTTCTATCTTTAAACCAACAAAAAAGCTCAACCCAAAAGCCCAATAAGAATGAGGATTTTGTTTCCTTGTTAAAACTTGAGCCTTAATTCTGAGTTGTGCCAGCTTTGTATCCAGTTTTTCAACAAGGAGTTGAAATCTCTGGATATGTATTCTTTGAGTACATTGCAAAGCCTTATTATCATGTGCATGGGATTTTTAAGTTGTTTCCATGAAGTATTCAGAGACTGGGTGCTAACACAAGAGCATTAAAAAGTTAGGTTTATTTACATGCAAGTGCCAGGGTATAAGATTCAAGTTAATTCATACTGTTTTGCTGCATTAACTTCTTTCTATCCTCTTTATGAAGCAGGAGTATTTTTGTTTCTTTAGACTGGAAGTTTTCTTCTGTCTTTCATGTGTAGAGAATAGATGGAACTGGAGACAAGCACTGCTTCATCTGTGCAGATGGAGCACTGCTGCAGTAGTGGTGTACACCTCTCTGGTTACGTTAATGATTTTGATTTCTGGAGCAACAGTTTTCGGTATATCCACGCTGAATTTTCCCTTGGCTGTCCTCTTACACACTTTTCACTGGAAGTGCTTGCATCTAAGTGAAATACAGTGGTTAATACTTAACAAATACTGTGTAACCTGGTTCTGTAGATTACACTGCTGTGTTTGGTGGAGATGAGCTGGGGAGGCCCTGCTGTGCCATGGGACTGACTGGACTCATTCTGGTCAGCAGTGGGTGTCCGTGGCAGGTCAAGGAATAAGCCTCCCCTGAGTGCCTTCATGCCTTTCAGTTTTTCCTCTCCTATCTCCATGTAAAGAGGGCACAACACTGATCAAAGTGACGCCTCCTCCTTAAGGAAGGCACTGATTAAAGGTGGAGTGCTTGATTTTTGTGTGGAAAGGAGGCTTTGACGCGTGGGAAGTTTGGATGCCCTGGACAGGCCTGGGTCTTGCAGCCCTCAGTCACTGCTTTGGGAAGTGCTGTACTTCAACAGGCTGGTGTGAGATGTGATAACCAAAAAGTTCTGGCGTCCTGTGATCTGTGAAATAGGCTGGGCTCGTGGGTCAGTTTGTAGTACAAGTGGTTGCTGCCTGGTTATTGCAAAGTTAAGCTTGGAGGATTATGGGCTGAACTTTTGAAACCTGTCTGGCTTGCTGCCGAGGGGTGCCACTGACATTAGATGGTTCCTTAGCCACAAAACGTTTTATTGCTATTGTCAATGCTGTAGTTTAAAACAGCACTACAAAATGCTGTTACATTTATTTATAACAGTCCAACATTTATTTCCAGTTTAGGTGCTGCGTTTCATTTAACGTTCTTTATAGTCTGTCCATTTAGAGTGGTATTTGCAGAATAGCATACATTTGTAGAATGTATTTATAGAAAGTTTTTTTATTGTCTATTGTGGCAGTAGTCTGATTAAGTTCTAGTTGGGCTTTGGCCCTTCTAATTTGCTCCCTGCATAACCTCCTGATATCCCTGCATACATCCTGAGTTGCCTGCCCCAACTTCCAAAGGTCATAAGCTTTCCTTTCTACCCTGGATTCCAGCCAGAGCTCTCTGTTCAGCCAGGTTGGTGGTCTTCCCTTCTGACCTGTCTTTTGGCACTTCAGAACTGGGCGGAGCTGCAGGAGCACAAATAGGGCCAGAATTTTCCAACTTGTGTTTTGAATTTTCCAGATTGTGTTTCTTTAAAACTCGAATTAATGTGAGCAGTGAGAAAATGCAAAAGCTTTAGCATAATGATGTGTGGGTGTGGTGCCAGGAACTGTTATTTCCCTTGAGAATATTTGTCATTCTTTGAATAGGATCAGAAATAGATTTGAGTGCTTACTACTATGAGTTTTTCTTCTTGGTATTTAGCTCATTCTTTTGTTAGGTGCTGTTCACCTTAATGTTTCCTCCTCCTCCCAATGCCTCTTACCCCTTCTGCATGTTTAGTCTCCAGCTTGTCCTGTCTTCCTTGTGGGTTATGACTTCTCTTGGCCAGGAACCAGTGAATTCCTGGAAGGGAAGTGGTGTCTCTTGCTGTTCTCGTGCACCTTGCAGGACCCTGAGCTTGGGAGTGCACTCCGAGGCATTGCTCTAATGCAATAGTAAAGATTCTTGACAGCTCTTCTTGTATGTTTCTCATCTTCTCAAGATGATCCTAACTTAAAAGAAAAAACAAAACCAAACAAAAAAGCCCCCAGAAGCAGCTCCATACACTAAAAATAGAATATAGCTCCTGCCCCCACATCCTTGCTGGACACTGATTGAGCTGGTTCAGTTGAGAAGCTTCCCAAAGAATGATGCTGGAGTTAACTCTGGCTTCAGCATCCAAAGAGCTGTGGAGGGGGCAGTCTCAGCTGGGAGTCTTTGTTGTAACCTCTGAAACCTTCTCATCACCTGGGCTTCCTTAGGTGCTGTTACCAGGAGGGGAATTTGGCTCCCAATGTATTTTGGTTGGAGGGAGAAAGGAGAGTGGCTGCTCTCAAATTTATTTTAATCTGCTCTAGAAATTTAAACTTAACCCATGTGTACACGGTTTAATCAGTATTCCAGGCAGAATTCTGCTGCATAAGGACAGATATGCGTGTGGTGCCTCTTGAAATATTGTAGGGTGTTTGAGACAACCCCTCAGGGTCAGCAAACCTGGCACAGGCGCTGTGGGTTACCCAGGTCCTTCTGCAGCAGTCCCTAGAGCCCTGGTGGGTTACCTTGGGGCATCTCGCTGGTGTGTGCAAGAGAAACTGCATAGCTCCATGTGTTTTTTGCCCACATTGGACATGCAGTTTCTGGATTGTGTGCTGATGGAGACAAGAAATGTCTTCATCTGTACGTTAGAATGAACCTGGCACGGCTTGGGTACCACATAAGCAAAATTGAATCTCATCATCCATAGCTCGTTTTTATTAACTTTGGTACTGATAGCAGCATTTCATAAACGAGAACAGCATCTCATATCAAGCCAGCTTTCTCTTCTGCTGCTCAGTTGATGGGATCTGGGTGGCAGCAGGCCACTAACTCAAGGCATAATTCTCCCTAATTCAGGAAGTACTGTCAATATACACATGTTTTTACTGGTCTTTTCTGTTTACATGGGCACTTGTTTCTTGCCCATGGCAGGCTGCTCCAAGAATTTTCTTCAGTATCTGTACTTTCAGTGTTTGTTTCAACTTTTTTGGTTGCTTATTTTTTTTTTATTATGAGGAAGGAATATTCTTTGTACTTTATTTCTGGCAGGATTGTTAAAATGTGAGCTTAATTTTTTGCTGGTAGGGAATGTATTCTCTCTGCCGTGGTAGCATTCCTTGTTCTTATATATATATCTCATTGGTTTTATTTCAGTGTCCCAAAGGAATTTAGAATATGCAGCAGTTAATCATGTCCTATTTTTCTATGCAATTATAATTTTGCAGCTTGTCAATTTCTTTGTGTGCATGTAGATTCCCAATACACCTTTTTGTTGGTTTTTTGGGAGAGGGAGTGTGTGTATGTGTGTGTGTGTGTGTGTATGTATTTCCATTGGCAGTAGGAATTTACAAGCCCTTTAAGAGGCTGGCTTGCATATCTGGAATTGGAATGATGCCTTGCATTAGTACAATTTGTTATCTGTAGAAAACCTGGAGTGGTGGTGACAACTGCCATCCTGTGTGGACAGGATAATGTGCCTTTGTTCAGCATTGTTCTCTGTCTCTGCCCAGTAATTAGCAGATGGAAGAACACTTCTACACCATGTTTATTTAAATGTAAAAGCTTGCAGTGATCGATAGACAGGCTTGAGCACAGAGATCAGATCTGCAGTACCCAGCAGATGTAGCCATCACCCGACTAGCATGAGGATACCAGTAAATAGGCACAAATCCCTGAGAAAATGATGCTGTGTTTGAGGGGATGTGTGTTATCTCCTTTTATCAGCCTCTGAGCTGCTGTTGTTGTGCTCTCTACATGGGATTAGTAATAGTGGGATTAGTAATAACCTACTGTAGGCAAAGGGAGGGAAGATGCCACATTCTAAAGCTGTAGAGTGTCTCCAGGAGGTGTTCTGAGTGGGAGGGCTCGGCTGTTTAAGCAATGTTTGGTGTGGGGATTTTTTTGAGGACAGAAAGGACACCTCTTGCCATTGACAGTTGTAATAAAAATCAAATAAGGCTCATTATAAATGGCCAAGTGTTAGGTCCGTCACGCTTCTCCTGTTCTATGAGATGCTGTATTTTCCATTTCTGCTTTCCCCAATGATTTGGGGAGGGAAGAGGTTGTTTCTTAAGGCTTTGTTCTTGTCCCCTTTGCTTTTCACCTTGACCTTTAGGCCATTTCCTCAATTCACAGCTGAATCAATGGAAGCTGAGGCTATCATATCTCTGTGCAGATGATTTGTAAAAGTGTCTCTGTTCACTGCTAAACTTCTGTTTTACAATCTTGCGTACTGGCTTGTTTCTGTAAAATGCCTTACAGATGTCTTCTCAGAGCAAGTGGAGTGTTACAGAAGCCTTGGCATCTCATTTGGCTCAGGACCACACCAGACAGGTTATTCTGAATTTTCTCCATCTCTCCAGGGTGTTTTCTTGTTCAGACATTTCTCTGCTAACCTGTTCTGATTAATATAGATTAAGTAAATCTCTCTTCTCAGTCCTAGTCATTACTCATGTTGGTCCAGCCAAAACACTTGTACTAACCCACTTGTCCATGAAATTCCTTTCTTAGAAATCCCCTGTGAACTTCACATCCAGTTACTGTATCTGATGGATACTTTTTGTCAGTCTGGAAAGCTATACACAGCTGTGACTCTCTCCGTTTAGCGTCGCTTGCTGGGCCTGCTGAGGTCCCTTGTCACTTCTGCTGTGCTCCTTGCTTGTCAGATATTTCATGATGGATCTTTGTGCCACTTTCTCTGTGACTCCCTCTGTGTTAATTTGTGACCTCCCTGCTTGCATCTGCACAGGTGTCTATCCCCTGTGCAAAGTCCCTCCTGAAGACCTGGGTGTGCCATGCTGCTCAGTGAACTGAGCTGACAGACATACAAATTGCTGACTGCTCCCTGAATCAAGGTTCAGGAAAGTGTTTGGAAAATGCTTGGCATCTATATTTGCTGGCAGCACCCACAAAGCAATAATACTTGAAGTGGAAATCAGTATGACTTCTTGGTACAACCTCTCCACTTGTAACTCCTGGCATGGATGGCTGAATCATCTTCGTCTAAATAGACAGTACTGTGAACAGATGGTAAATAATTTACGACAAGTGCAGCTATGAGCAGGCCTAAGATTGAACTTTGTGTCATATCTTTCTTACTGTCATAGATGTAGACTTGCAGCTCTGAATCACAGCAGACTATACTCCATTTATAAGATGAATTTTAAATCATTCAAGAGTAAATGAGACAAAGCTGAATTTCTTGATTTAGGCTAATAACAGGCAATGATCCCCCAGAACAAAGAACTGTGAAGGGACTGAAAAGCATTGCCAGAAATTAATCTTCTGCCTCTATGCACAAGCCCTGGTCTAAAGTAATGCCGAAGCCACTTGTCATTTTCACTTCAGCTGTTCCACTGACATGTTCAAACCCAGCACTAGATGCTCTGAAGTTTCTTGGTGTTTGAAAAAACAGCATTAACTGTGAATTCGGGAAGATACTGCAAGAGACAAGTGCAGGGGTCTACAGGCTCTGTAAATTACAAACTTCTTCCTGGTTGTAATAAGGGACTGAAAGTACTAAATGATGTCATTCCTGAGTTTATTACAGGTAAGCTTGTAGCCATGTGTTTTTGGTTGGTGTGTGGTGTGTACCCCTCTCCCCCCAGTTTACATAACACTGATTCTCTCTAAACTGTTTTGGGGGAAACACAGAGTATTAGAACTTATTTGATATCATACATCAGTATGTAGAGACAAATTATCTCTGAGTCCTCATGTGATTGTTTTGAAAGCAGAACCAAGATGAAACTGAGGGGCTGCCCTGGCAGTGAGCAGCACGTGTTTGCAGATACCCCATTGGAAGCTGCATTGTTCAGTGCCATATTCCCAACGTGCTGAACTGGTACCAGTTCTGACAGGGAGAAGGTGATCTGAGCCAGCATAACAGATCCTGGAGAAAAAGAAAGGAAAACAAAGAGGTGCAGTATGTTTTCTCCTGTCTTTTTGTTCAGTCAAGTCCATCCAGATGTTTTGTGTTTCCCACAGCAGTTAAGGTATTGGCTGGGAATAGCTGCCCAGTTGCTCCCTGCAGCAACTGTCTGTCAGAGTGTCTGTTGGCTGACGATGCCTGATCTCCTCTGTATAAAAATGAGTGTATCATTGCTGAAGTCAGCAAGCTGAATATTGACTTTTATGGCTTGAAGTCGTCACTGTTCTCTTGAATAATTCCCTGTTCTGAAAGAGACCATGACTGACCTTTGGAGGATTCTGCCACTGCTTCTCTCCTGATGTAGACACTTCTTCCAACAAAGATCTGATTTTTGGCAATGCCTATGGATTTGTTGATAAGGCTTAGTGGAACCATTGCTTAATCACTGGCGTGTAGCACAGCCTGCTAAGTCCAACCAAGTATCAATACCTGCAACTGCCCTGAGTAGTTGCAGTTTTGCTGACTATGGGGTATATGTAAAACAGGGGGTGTGTAGCCCCTTGAAAAAGTGCTTTCTTATTTACAGAGCCACAGCGCTCCAGAGAAAAAATAGCTGGTAATGTTTGCTAGGAGCAAACGTAGTCCAAATGGTATCTGACACACTGTAGTCAGTGTTTAGCTCTGAGATGTCATCACAGAAGGGAGTTTTATGGTGATTGATATGTGAAAAGTCTGAGATTCAGTTGTGGATTATACACTTTTTTTCAGATTGTTTCATAAATATTCTTTAAACTTGAACTTTTTAATTAAATAAAAGTCAGTGGTAGGGCTGTTACACACTACTAACAACAGTTCACTAGTTGTGAAGACAGACAAAGATTTCAGTCAAACTGATAATTAGAAATTTTGTTTGGAAGTGATGGTTTTGTTAAAGTAGTGATAATGTAGAAGTTTTATCACAGAAATGGGTAATTTTATTTTTTTTTTCCTTTGGTACAATTTGGGTGCTTGTTCTTGCACAAAGAGGAAAAAGAGTGTAGTTCTGCCAAATAAGTAGTTACATGATTCGTTACAAGGATTCTTAATTTTCCTTATTAACTTTTTAGGAGTAATTTGTGAAATCTATTAAGCATGGTAGCCCCGATGAAAACAGTGTGATCTGAAAATCACAAAAATTCTCAGAATTATTTTTGAGATGAGTGCTATCCTGTGCTAAAAATACGTTGCGCTACTGCAATTATTTTGTAGCTGGATTCACTCCATCACGCAAGCTCTTTATCTGAAATTGCTATAAGCCATAACATAAAGCTTTTTACTTGCTCACATCTAATTGAGGGAATATTTATTTGGTGCATATTAAATTCAAACTGGCCTACTTCTGAAGGAATATTTATTACTTGAAATCTCAGTCCTTTGAAGAGAGAAGTTTTAGAACAACTCTTATTCATGTGATGAAGTTAATTAGGAGCTTGTATTTTAGTTCCTGTGATATTTGAAAAGGAGTAGTGTAGTGTTTGACAGATAGGTAGAGTAAATCATGATTTGTTGACAAAATTAAACTGTAAATGAAAATTTAACTTTTATTGTGCACATTTTGAAACAGTTTACAGGATACGTATGGAACTCCACAGACAAATCTGGTGTGTTATAGCTCAGAGCTTGTAACGCAGCAACGTCTATTCTGGCTTTTACAGCTTTTCATGCATTATGGATACATTGGAAAATGGGGGCATGTTCCCTGCTGTTGGCTTGGGGAAGCAGCATGGCTAGAAATCCCATTTATAAAAATGTCTTTTTATAAACTCTTGAGTTTTATGCATATGGAACAATGTCAAGAACCAAAGCTGTGTCTCAAATATTTATTAAATACAAGCCAACCTGTTAGCTCTCACTATGGCCATAAAGTTATGCTTGTGATCCTTGAGCAGATCCTGTAGCATACGACCTGGCTTCTTCCATGGGAGGTTTCCCAGCCCTCTGCCATCACAGCCACTTGTCTCCTCCTCTGCAGCAGCAGTACCCTGGGTCTATTTCCAGACGAAGCCACCTTCCAGTCAACTCTGCTCTCTTGCTGATGATAAGGGTCAAACTTCTGTGCTAGAAATCAGCAGTAATGAACAGCAATTATTGGGCAGAGTCAGCTGTAGTTATGTGCAGTACATGTTTAAAAATGTGAGAGAAGTAGTTCGTTGATAGTTGCATAATGTGGCAAAACCTTGCTGTTGCACATCTTCTGCAGTGGTGTTGTACTGAGCTACCTGTGCCCTGGACAGGGCTGTGCTTAGGACTCAGAGCTCTTTGCTCTCTGATTGCAGCTCCCTTCCACCCAAGCACACTTCCACCTAAGTGTGCTGAACTCCAAACAGTGTGTTTAGGATGCTACTCATTCATGGTAGAATGGGCTTGGATGGAGGTTTTGGTGCAGCTTGTGTGAGGAGTTGTGTTTGAGATAGATCCCGTGTTAATATTTTCTCTAATTTATTCATGTATTTGCTTGTGGTATTAAAAATGGCTAAAGTCTGAAATAGGTTCGTTGCTGCTGTTAAAGTTCCAAAAAAGGCTTCTTTTTTTTTTTTTTCAGTAGTCTGGACAGAGCTCAGGCTTCAGTGTGAAAACTCAGAGTTCTATTTTATTTAGGCATGTCATATGTGTGCAACTTTATGTATTTTTTCATGAAGATTTACACTACTCATTTCTGTGATGTGCACATAATATCTGAGGTGTTGTGAGGTCAAAGCAAGTTACAGATACGTGGTACCAGCTACCAGCTTGGAATGGGATGTTGTGTCTTTGAACCTGCCCAGCTGCTGCTGAGAAAACAGCAATACTCTCAGCTCCTTTTGTTGCAAATTAAATGAAAGCTATTTCAGGGTATTTAAGAGTACAAAAATCAAAGACAGCTCTTGAGCCACTTAGGAACTAAAAAAGGCCAAGGAAAAGAAGACATTGAGATAGTACCTGCTTAGGGCATCCAAAGTCTTGACCTTCTGTCAGAGAGTTCTGGAGTCTCTGGTAGAGGTTCACCTATGCTCTGAATGCCTCCTAAATTATTTAGAGGTCATTAATATGTGTTGGACATATTTGAGACTGCTTTTAAATATAAATGTAACAATTCAAAATGTAATGGGCAATAGGATATGAAACCCAAGTGAAGGTTACAATATATGAAAGGCAGTTTGGGGTAGAAGGGGTGCAACGGAAACACCAGGAAAACTGGACACATGTGAGAGTCTGCAGCAGTTTTTGTGCCGGCCCGTTTAAACTTTTTGTTCCTGGGAGTTTTTGTATCTTTTTCTTCCTCTGGTTTGATATTCTTGAATTTCACACTGCAGTGGTTCAGCTTACAGGGTACTCAAGCAGAGACTCGCATCTTGCAATGAACCATCAAGAAGAATTTTGTAAAATGCTGAAAACCATATGCTTACAGAAGTAGCCTATCACAAGTGACTGGTAGGTGAAAGCTGTACAATATGTTCTGCATCTTTAACTATGTAATCATAGCAAAATGGGTCTGCTGGTAAAACAGATATCCCAGCGACAAATTCAAGGAGCCATTGGTTTTTTGCTATTTGTTTTAAAGTCACAGTTGAATTCAGCCTCAGATTATTATGGAAAAGGGAGCAGTAATATGGCTCAGTGATCTCTGCATGTGGGGAGAATAACTGAAAGTAGCCAGAGAAATGCTAGTGAACCAGCCTAAGATGCTGAATAAGTGAAGGAAGAATCACACTCTGAATATTGCTAATATCAGTATGAGATCTTTGGCACAGGTTTTTATCTAGTTTATCAGAACAGGATGGATATATTTTCTCTGAGTAAACATTGGCCATAACTAAATGGGAAGCAAACATGGGAAGAGTAGAGCTACCGTGGAAGTGTAGAAATAATGTCTGGTTGACAGGCTTAAGTGAAAAAACCCACTGATGTTTGTGAGAAAGTTACAGACTTCAGATGCTGAACGCATGGAATTCACTGACTTTGTGCTTTAACTACTGACTGTCTTTAGCCCTATCAGTGGTTACAGCCAGCTCCTCTCCATGTGGTTATTTTTCAAGTAGGAAGTTGTCCTCAGCTCTTGTTACATCCTGCTTGTTAAGGAACCTTGTTTCACTCTGTTGTGACATGTGAAGCTTGTTGTATGTCTGGGTCCTTAGAATGAACTGTGAAGTCAAAAGTTTCATAAATAAGAATAATAAAAACTTATCTTGGTTCCAAATAAACATCAGTCACTGTTAGAGACAGTATGGGACTTAGAAATGTGGGTGTGTTCCTGGAGCAGTGTGAAGCAGAATGTGATTGGGAATTGAAGTCATGCAAGTGGAAACTCTTGAATACTCTGCCAACAGTAGCTTGGTTTTTTTAACATAATGTCACTTGCACAGAAGTTGCTTCTTCAAGTTACAGAAGGTATTTGAGGTGAAGGGAATGAGGGAATGTTAGACTGGATGTTACACCCGTGCTATAGCACATGATTTTAACTTTAAAAAGAAAAATTATTCACTGGAAGATCTGCTCAGGACATGGTTCAGACATTCCTTTGAGCAAACTGGGAGATTAGAAAGACCCTCAGTACGATGGCTTGCTTCCCGTGGAACAGCACTGTTTCTCAGCATTGCCTCAGTCAGGCACTGGGGGTGTGTTTGCAGACAAATGTGAACTCAGGCTCTGCTTCCAGCAGCTGTGGCTGCGCTCTGAGCTCTAACAGGTAGCTGTGGCCATGAGTTAACACAGAATATTGGCTAAAGTGAGGAAATCCAGTTTGGCTGCACAGGCTCTGGTCCAGGCAAGCTTGGATCTGCCTGCAGAAGTCTGTGAACAACCTGTGGGGAAGAGCAGAGTTCCCTGCTGCTTCCTCATCTCCTTTTCTGACAACTGCTGCCTGTGCCGAGCACTGCGTGACAAAACTCAGCAACAACACAGCACGTCCTGCCAGGACAGCACACGTGATTGTACAAGGAGAAAAAGTTCAGAAAGCTGCATCCTGGCACCTCTTAAGATTCAGAGTCAGTCTGTGCTAGGAACAGGCAGGTTGTGAGATCTCGGCCCTTCTAGGAGTATATGCAACTCCAGAAATCTTGCTGTCTTCAGTGGGATTATTTGTGATGTAAGGTAGTGTGTAGCACAAGTAAGGGACATCACAATCTGTCTCCTTAAATTAGCAATCTGTTACAAAAACGAAATTAAAATGAAGGTCAAGTTTCCTTTTTCCCTTGCATGTATTTGGCTGATACACAAGTCAACAAGAGTTCTGTGTGCGACTCAAGATACAATTTGGCCCTAAATTAATTTCATTAGTAAAGCTGAAACTCAAACATGGTGTGAATGAGACATCTGTTAGTCTGCTGATTCATGTCTAAAAAGAAATGTCATAAAGGATTTTTAGAATGCAGTGCTTCATATGAAGCAGCTGCACTGACACTGCAGATCAATCTGTTTCAAATGGAGTCTTAAACAATAAACCCTTCTGTGAACCTTTTTGTTGTGAAAGTATGTCTTCAAAAATGCAGAGAAATTCATGTGTAACAGTGAAAATGAGGAATGCAATGAAAAAAGCATGCAAGCTTCCCACTAGTGTTGAACCATTGAGTAAATTGTCACTGTCCCTGTAACCTAACTCCCATTAAATCCTCTTGGTGTTTTCTACTTTTACGTCCTTGAAGAGGAGGACTTTAGTTAGGCATGGCAGCACACAGTTGTAAAAAGTCATATACTTGAGAAATATTAGCTTAAAATTGCAGTCTCTTCTTGTTTGAGCTGACTAATGATAGAATGATTTGGGGTTGGAGGGGATCTCTGGAGATGATCTAGCCCAAATCATCTGCTAAAGCAGGTCCACCTAGAGCAGGTTGCAGAGGATCTCGTCTGCGATTTTGCATATCCAGAGAAGAAGACTACACAACTTCTCTGGGCAGCCTGTTCCAGTGTTCTGATCTGCCTTTTCTGTTCAATTTTGTCATATCTATTTTGTGTTGGTAATTTTTTCTGGTTGGAATTGTATTTGCTCCTATTGAATACTCACATAATCACAAACCTTCACTAATGGTGACAAAATGTTATTTATTTATGTTTATTTGTTTTTTATTGGCTTTTATAGCATCTGTTTCCTTTGGCATGTGAGCTTCCCTGCTACTAAAACAAGGATTTCAAGGACGTGAGCTGAAACTGCAGTGAGGTTGCACTTAAAATTCCCTTTAATTTTTTTAATTTTTTTTTTTTTATGGGAGCCTGGGTGTGCAGGGATGGCAGGGTAGGTAACATGCCTCATCTAGGGAGAATAAACAGTAGGAACACAAGAATGTCAGAGCAATAACAATCCTGTTTTCATGCAAATTTCCCAGGAATAAGAGAGGCATATTGTAGATGACACATTAACAGGCTTGTCTTTAAATAGAATTTTTTTTTTAAAGTCTTCCTTGGGGCACCGGTGACTGTTCAGTGCAACATTAATGGATGCATTCTCCTGATAGAATAACAAGGATTTGGAGACTGAAAGACACTAAACTTGCCTCCTGCCAGATTTTGTGCATCTCTGTTTTTCCTCTAAATCTGTACCTGGATTGAGGACTTGCTGTCTCATAGCAAGGGAAGATGCACCCTCATGTCTGCAGTGCCAGTGACCTCTTCCAGCAGGACTTCTCCTGTGTGCATCTGGGAGATTGTGAGTAACTGGAGCAGGAAGAGCAGCTGCTCCCACTGATTTGAATCAGGAGATGTACATTCCAGCAGCTGGGGATGGGAGGTGTCTCCCGAGCATGGCTGTGGTGATGAGAAAGAGCCTGTACCTTAATGCAGTTCTAGAACCCACAAGTGCTGTTCACTGGATCAGTTCTGCTCCATCACGCAGCAGCCTCATAGCTCCCAGGAGTTCATGCAGTGATGGAAGTGAAAAGCAAATGCAACTTTGGCCTTATTTTGAAGAATAATGTATATTTCCTCTCCTCCTTCTCAAAGGAAGTTTCTCTCTTGCTCTATATGATTAGTCAAATAAGTTATCTCTCTTTTCCAAAATATTTCACCATTTGTCTAGTCATCTTTCTTGTTCTCTTTGTCCTTGCTCACTTTTTATACCTGTCAATATTGGGAAATTTGAAGGGTGTCTTCTCACTTATTGAAGAGGGCACTGCAAATCAGTTTGGGCACTGAAACTTACCCTTTCACTCATCTCTTATTTCCCCTGTGTTGTCATGAAGCACCCTGGTAAGACGTGTGCTCTCTGATGCGACTGTGGGAAGGCTGCATGGAATAGCATTTTAGCATCAGCAGGGTTTCACTGGTTGTGATGATTTGGCACAATTTCCATCTGGGTTATGCATGATTTCCAGGTCTCTTTATGTCAGAGGGACAAGATGTGTTTTGTATTTTGACAGCTGTCTGTTGTTTGTGTTTTAATTTACTTACTGGGATGAAGTCGTCAGCCTGTCTGGATGAAGGTGGCAATAGTCAGCATATCCACAGATTGCTACAGTAGTGTTCCAGGGACATGAAATATTTCAAGCCTGTCAGATATGTTTCGTGCCCTTCCAGGTTAGGTCTTCTGTTAGTTACTTTCCAGTGAAGCTCTTCTATTCTGCTTAGTTTAAATACTCATTTTAGCAGAACCTGGAAATTGAGTTCTTTCCTCTTCCCATTTTTCTGCCTGTGGCAAATTCTGCAAGCACCAGACAATTGAGCCTTTTTCTGATCCAATGAATATTTAAGTATTTTATGCAAATATTTGCTATATATTTTTTGAGAACAAGTGAGCGAACAAGAATATCTCCATATGATGATGCCTAGTATAGTTTACTGGTAGTGGGGGAACAGGAGCTCCAGCAAGTGCTTTTGCAGGTAGTTGTTAGGCAGAATGAGTGGCTTTGATGAGGGGCTGCCCTTAGAATGTCCTGTAGCTCTGCAGTGTAAGGACATGTGGTGAGTAGGAGATCCAGATCTGCGGGAAAGGAGGTTTCAACCTGCTCGTCTGCAGGTGACTGTTGTAATTGCTTATCTGAATTTAAGTTCATGCACAATTTTTGTTCCTTAAAACTATGTTTTTTGGGTTTTTTTAATTCTTGGAAGGGAGAAGGAGGAGTAGTGATTTATTTGTACTGAAGAGGACCATTTTGGATCTCAGCTTATGCTACAAGAGTCACCTCTAATTCTGGGGCTGTCCTTACTTCTGTACAAGCCTGGAGGAGCAGGGAAGCACTGACACAAAAACCCATAAGATTGAAATGCTCCAATACACTCCAAGTACTTGTTTTTAAGAACACAAAAATTAGAATGGACCATATATGATAATTTAAATTATCTTGCCTATTTCATGACTTGGCATCTCTGAAATGCTGGAGCAACCTGTACAGAGTCATATGCCATTTCAGCCATTGATTTCTTTGCCATCACCCCCTTCTCTCTGAAGTAAAAGTGGCAAGAGGAAATAAAAGCAACTAAATGAAAAAGGAGCAGCTGATCTTTTTTCTGTTGTTTTATATTCACAGCTGATGTGAAAGTAATAGTTAATTAATGTTGGTGCTCTATGTTCCAGTATTGTAGGTGTGTTTAAATGACAGTCTCTTGTCAAGCAACCACCTCTGGCTATTACTGAGCTGTTACCTTAGAGTGAACAAAAAGCTCTGAGGAAGAAGCAACAGAGCAGAGTTCTCGTGTGTGTGGGATTTTGTTTTACCTTGTTTCTTCACAGAACTCTGAGAAACCTGGTGAGAAAGACTGCATGGCAGAGCACACTGCAAAGGGCTCTGTGTCTTGGGAAATATCTTGGTTGCTTGTCTGTGTTGCCAATTGCAATTATTCTTCATTGAATGATAGGGTAGAGCCTTCTGGTATTTTTCACTCTATTCTCGGGCTTTCGGGATTGAAACCTGTTATTTTACTGTCTACTAATTCTTGTTGTTAAAGGTAAGCAATATAGACTATTTTCAGCAATTAAGCACATCTGTCCATGAACACACAAGTCTGGCAATCACCTTGCTAGCAGTGCTGCAAGAAACAATAAACCACACCAGTAGGAATATTGGTTTTACTGCATACCATGGAATTGAAATCAGGGGCTCAGACTCATCACTCAGCAAAGGAAGGTGCTGATGGAGTGTGTATATCTCTTGTTATATAAGAAAGACCTGAAGAAAACTTCTTCTCCTGGAGACCAGTTATTTAACTTGGCTGAACCTAACAGCAGTTCTGAATTGTGCTGTCCAAGATGGGGGTGGGGAAAAAAGGACACAACAAAAACTCTTCCCAAAACAAGTATCTAATTTAGTAGATTTGTTTAAGCTGAAAGAGACATCTGAGCTGGCAAGTTTTGAAATGCTGTCTTTTCCAGCTTAACAAAGCATTTCCTTTTAAAGCTAATTATTCTGCAATCCCAAGTAAAACCTTACCTTCAGTCAAAACCAGAATTCCAGTTACACACTTGTATGGAGCTCGAGCAGCTGCCATGGACTGGGGATTTTGTCCTTTATTTTCTCTTCTGACTATCCTCTAGAACCCAGAACATTCAAACCCGTTAAGAAGCAAGACTCTCCAATAAGTAGTCAATTACATGTTGATAAACCACGGTAGTTCTTCAGAGGATAATCTGGACAGCTTCCCTATGGAAGTGGGAATCATTGGATTTCTGTTTTCAGCTCTTTTTCTGGATCTCTAGTATAGTTGCTTGACCTTAATGAGTAAATTAAAAGAAGAACTTCTAATAACCTGACAAAAGTCAAGAACTTTTGAGCATCTATAAAGGTGGAGCAACTTAGAATCAGGTGATAGAGACAACCGGTTTTTTTGGTTGGTTTTTTTTTTTTTTGATTTGCAAAAGTCTGAAGAATTTTTAGGTCAATGCTTTAAAAGAAAACTTGTTTTGCACAGTTTTACTAGTAATTTTTAAGAACATTTCACTGAGACCGTTTTAGAATGCCTCCAGCGCTCTTATTCAACAGATGACAGTATTATAGAAACAGTTTTGAGATACATGAATATTCAGCAGTATATGATATAATCTCACAAATTAATTGATAAAATGGCTCTGCAAATAAGAAAGCCTAACTTCCCCGTATCTGGTAGAAGCCTCGAAGCTGTTGTTGCCTCAAATCCATGTCAGTGTGGGAACTGGGCTATGAACGGTCTGATGATACAGATCAAGAACAGGGTATTTCACACTGCAGCTTAGTCCCAGCTTTGTGTCACCATTTGATAGTCTTGTGCATCAGAAACACCCTCCTAGAGCAGCAGTGAGTTCTGAAGCTCCCAGGTTTGCTGCTTAGCCTTTTTTAACTCGTGCCTTACTGTTTTGAGGGACCTCTGTCCCACGGCAGAAAGCGCCTGGGCTGGTGCTTTGTGTCGGTGCTTCAGAGGTCGGTGTGCTCTGCGGAGGGGGAAAGCTGCTTGTGAGCAGCCTGGGGCACCTTTGAGGTGAAGATTCAGCCTGTGCACCAGGCAAGATCCTGAGCTAAACATGGCACTTCAGACGGAAGGCTTTGCTCAGTCTGTGGCACAGCCAGCTCTGAGGGCAAGGCTGCTTCTACTTAGTTTCTAATTTCTCCCTGAGCCAGCAGCTTTAGGAGGTTTGTGCCACTGATTGCAAGTGCTCTGTGCTGCTGGTTAAATTAGTCCAGGAAACCATGGCACTGAGGGGAGTTTTCGAGGGGATTTTAAACATAAATTTAACATTAAACATAAATTTGTTTGAGCAAGCCAAGCGTTTGCTGGAGCGATTACATAGGATGCTCTCAGCAGACAGTCTTTGTGCAGCTCGTGGCTGATCCATCTCCCCAAACTGGGGGATGAAGCAGCAGTGCCTTTGTGGGAGAGCATAGTTTATTACCCAGTAGGTGCAATTTAAAAAGATCTGAGGGAGAGATGGCAGATGTGTGGACAAGTTATGTCCAAGTAAGGTCAGTTCTATTTAGATGCCCTGGTATATTTGTGTTTTGAAATGTCTTTTTGAGAAGGAGCAGTCTTAAAAGGAAGAGCAAAGCCTTGCCAAACAACATGCTGTTTGATTTTACATCAAACCTTTAAGACAGGATAATGTTCACTCCAGGGAGAAAAAACAGCTAAATACACATGTAGAAACTTAAAAGGTACTGAGGTGGAGTAATCAGTGTGCAGTGTCCAGTGATGTCTACTGAAATTCACTAAAACAGCTCTGTGAATTTATTTGTCAGCGGAATTTAACCTCCACTGTAATTATGGGGTTTTGCAGAGGCAGTTGCCTCTGACAGGTTTGTATCAAAGTTTGTTGAGCCTGTGTTGGTTGTTTTTTTTCAGTAACCCATGACTCTGCCCTTTCTAAGTCATCAGTCTTAACCCCCAGCCAATATTTCCAAACATTTTCAGCAAGTCCCTCAAGTCTTTACCTTCTCCACTGCTTTGATGACCTAAAGCGAGCACTTATATAACTGCATGATGTTGACTTCTGTGCCTTCTCCCTCTGGCATCTTCACCTATTACCTTTGCTTCTAAAGTAGAGTAGCAGCTCCTTGAGAGGGCACCAGAGTGTCTCTGTGGCTGTGCAAGACTTAGCCTGGTGGATTTCTGGTCATGGTCAGGGCCTGTGAGCTGTGATTTATTTTTTTAAGGATGTGCTTTATTCACTGATGAAATAACTAATAGAAAAATAAGCCCTGATAGAATGAAAACAAGTGGTAAAGAATTGGGAAAATACTACTAGGAGAACAACAGATGATCCTTTTGTGTTTTTCCTTGCCAATTTAATATTTCATGGTAGACAGTTCAGGGGTTTTCCCCATAATGCAAAATTCTTGGCAGCCATATAATGAAGTATTAATTTTTAATGGTGTTTCTTGGGGTTCTTTTAAATTTTAATGTAGGGTTAGCCTGTTTGGCTGTTGGTTTTGTGTTGGGTTTTTTTTGTTTTTTTCTAATTCATATGCAACCTAACTTATGCTGTGAGGGACTCTCAGATTTAACCATCCTTCCCCTCCTGTCTCATCACTGGTACGTCCTTGTTTGCTGCCTTAGGTCTCTGGCTTAGTAAAAGCCAGAGTTGGTTTTGCTTCTCTCCCGTTGTCCATCTGATCAGTGCTCCTCTCTGCCAGTCTGAGGGAAGCCCTGGTGTGCCGGCAGCCAGTTGTGAGCAGCACTGAGCAAAGCTTTCCATCTTTTCTGGTATTAGCTACCAGTAGGGATCTGACACACTGCTATTCTCACTGCACCCCCTATGTACAACTAATTTTCTGCTGGTTCTGTGTTCAGTTTTGTTTACCACATGGTGCTGCTGCTTCTTTGTAGTCGTGGAGACAAGTTTGGGCCACCCTTGGTGCCAGAATTGTTGCATGTCCTACTGAGAAGCCCCTGGTGTGGTGTTTATGATTCCACACCACGCTTTTCCCGTGTGTCAGAGCAGAGCAATTCATAGGAGATGAACAGGACAGAGGGAAGTGTAGGAAGGAGGCTGTTTCAGGGCTTAATGACCTACTGTGGTTTGACTCCTTTGTGCTGGTTACTCTAATTTTTAATTTTTGTGATATTTAATCAGAAACCTACAGTACTGCTTCCCTGAAAGCCCTGGTTCCTGGAGACCCAGGATTATATGAGAAGCCTGTCTGGGTTTTTTGTATTCATGTGCAGGTTGTTTGCCTGTTAGTGGAAACAGAATCCTTGGTCCTTAGAGGAAAACTTTTAAAATGTCACCCAATAAGGTTCTAAACCTGAAGGGAAGATTAAAAAACTAATGTATTATTTCTGTATAAAACACACAGCAAGGAAAAAAAATCCCTCTGCAACTCTTCTAAGCTGCTTGTGAACAGTCTGGGCTATCTATGGTGCAGTCTGGGAGCTGAGTGTGGAGAAGACCCTGCAGATGTGTCTTGTGTTGCTTTACCCCTTTTCTGGAAAGAAACAAGTTGAGGGAGAAATAACAAGTATTTGAGGTGGGATTGTTCTTGAGAAGGGTACTGTGGATATCTTAAAAAGAACAATCCTCTGCAAACAGCTGCTGCTCCTCTTTTTATTTTTAAGTAGCTTTAAAATCAAGAGCTTGAGAGTGGGGAGGGCAGAATGTTTGCCTACTTCTAGCTCAGAAATGAATATTTAGTCATGTAGAAAGGGTTTATGAAAGCAGATTCCCTTTTCAAAGATGATTGTCACAGTAGCTTAAATTGTCTGCCAGGCATCGTAATGGAGTTTTACTACTGTAGGAAAACAAAAGCAAAAGATAAGCTCAACTCAGTGAAACAAAAGAGAACAAAGGAGAACAGCAAGGAGCCTCGCTGATGACAGGAGAGCACAATGATTTCCCTACAAGTAGCAACTAAAAAGGGGCCCCTAAAACTAGGTTAATACTGAACAGCCTCAGAGGCTGTAAGAGGGCTAAGACAGTGCAGTGATAAGTGTGGGCAAACAGGTTTGTGGGCTCCAGAGCAAAGCCACCCTCCTGTTCTCCAAGGAGGGGCTCTGAAGGAGCATCATCTAAGGCCACATGCCCATCCAGAAGTTGTGTTGGGCAGAGAAGGAAAGAAATTCCCAAGTGGGAGGAGTCATGAAGTGATGCAGACGTGGCCCAAAACAATTGCTGACAATTTCTTGCCATCCTTGTTCCTCTGGTGGAACACTTGGCTAATCTTACCCTTCCCCTGTTTTCAGCTGTACTAAAGGCATGATGTAGACCAAAAGGTGATTTGAAGGATGGTTCCTGGGTAAGGCAGTGGGAAATATTTGCCTTTGAGTTAAGCAGTTGTGAGGCACTGGCACTGTCAAGAAGCCAGAGCTCACTACCAGGCTTAAAACGTCACATGTAGTTTCTGCCTAGCCCTTGCAGTCTTTATGGCTTCCTATTTTGCTTGCATCCCTAAAATTGTTTATAAATATTCATTATTGAATGTGAAATGAAGGAGTCAGTATCAACCAGGTGAACAGTTCCTAGGACTGTAAGGCATACTGTGTGTTGGGATCTGGCAAGCAATCTCGGTTCCCAGAAATTCAGCTCTGATCCTGCATATGCTAAGACATTGAGGCTTTCTGTAGTGAGTATTTGTGTGTCTAGACTTAAACATAGCACATGAATCTGTGTGTTGCACTATTATGCTGAAATATGGAAAGACTTGCCAGGACTGTACTGCAATTCTTCATTAAACCCCTTGAGAGCTTCACTTTCCCTTTGAATATGGAAAAGAATATATGGTACAAAGCCGTAAAAGCCTGAAAACAGCTTGACCATGCTACTTCTCCTCTTTAAATGTTGTGTTTGTGGTGGGGTTTTTTTTGTTGCTTTACTTTTACATTTGCAAAGTATGTATTGAAAGTAACTAGTAGCAGAATGGCAAGTGTGTGACTGATGTTCACCCCAAGCTCTGCTGCCCCACAGAGTCAGTGGTGATGCTGCAGGTAGGAGGATTGGATGGCTGGACCTTGTGTTTAGATTTGTATAATTAATGTATCTCTCTCCTTGAAAATGGATCCCTAACGTGCACTCCAGAGCACTCACGGTAAGCCTGCTGATTCTGACCTTTGCCACTGCCTGTGTGAAGGACAGAGATAAAAGTGTTGATCAGGTGCCACCTCGATGCAGAGAGGCAGCAGGAAGAGCTGCAGGGCCTGTGTGGCCCCAGCTGCTTCTGGAGGACTTGTGTGAGCAGCTTTACTTTGGCCGTTTGTCATTCATGTGCATTTCCAGTGTAACCTCATAGCCAACTGACACCCGAACTGCAGTTACCATGTCTTGTAGGAATTTGACAGGTATATATCAGATTTGCTCTGCAGTACGTTAATATCCTTTGGAGATAAAGAAGAGGCAGTTTTTACAAATCTTGACATGAGTGTCTTGCTGTGGATCTATTGGTGGGTGTTGGATGCAGACCTGGTTAGATAATGGTCATGAGAGTGATGAGAGGTTACTTACCGGTGTTTTTTTCAGAAATGTATGGGATAATGTACTGAGCATGGCTTGGAAAAGGTCTGTCCTGGCACCAGTTCAGTTCAGTATTTCTGTTTTCATAATGGCTTGGATGATGCAGAAGGGAGTGTCCTTATTAAGCTTGCAGATGATGTGAAGCTGGGCTGGGCTGTAAATACATCACATAAATAATCTTAAAAAAAATGGATGTGATTCATTGAAGACAAATGTAGAACAATCACTTGGATTTGTGTAGAAGGCTTGCAGAAAAAGATCTGGAGCTGTGTTGTGTCACAAGCTGAACATGAGTCAGCAATGCCGTTGCTGTGAGAGCACTTTTCACAGAAATTAAAACTCGTTGTTGTGAGAAACAGCCATCTCGTCACGTTGGCTGTGCTGCCTGCAGGTCATCTGGTGTCATCCTTCTGCTTTGTGCTGTTCCTGAGGCCCATGGGAATTCCCTGTGTCTGGTTTGGGGCACTGAGCTTCAAGGGAAAAGGTGGAGTGACTGAGTGGACTTGACTTGAGGCTGGTTACCCTGAAGAAGGCTGCCAGGAGGTGCAATAATAGGCATCAAGAGAGAAATCTGTTCTCTCTATTTCTGGTGCAAGAAACTTAAATTTAATCAAGTGGAAAAGCTAAACAGTAAGGCTGAGAGGATTTAGGAAGATAGTTTGAGAGGCCATGGGTCTGTTTGACAGCCTTTAGCAACAGGCAGGTGAGGTCTGTTAGGTTTATGGAGAGCTTTGGTGCTTGTTTCCTATGGATTACAGTGGCTGTTCCAGCCTTGCTGAATCCTGGCCTTTCTGTGAAGGAGAGGCACCATTAGCAGCTCTGGCTGTGTTGTGAACCCCAGAAAAGTGTTCAGTTAGCCTTGGGAGCTCGAGGAGGATGCTGCAATCATGAGGCAAACTGAGATGAGGGGGACTGTGCTCTACTTATCTCTTCCCATATTTCTGTACAGTGCCAATGCAAACAGTTGTGTTGAAAGGCTTTATAAAATCCCCATGTCTGATTGCTCCCGCTGTCGCACGTATCCAGGGATGTCGTGGTGAGTCTGTACCTGCGTGCTGGGGGTGGTATTTACATCTGTTGTTTCTGTGAGGGTCTGCTTTTGTCTTGAGAACTTGTCATGGCTGGGGTTGGTGCTACGAAGCTGTAGGAGGCTCTTCTTCCGTGCAGGAAATGCCAAGAGGAAATGCAGACAGGAGTCAATCCCGTACCTGCTCAGAGCGTGGTTGCAGCCGTTCTGATACGGGGGCACTGCATGTTCCTTCTGCTGCCGCCTCCTCTTCCCTTGTGTTGGCACCACTTCAGGCACCACGTGGTGTTTACAGGCCCCCACAGTGACCCCAGTCAATGAAATGAGCTAAACTAAACATAACCATTAAAGAAAACTGTTATTTTGCTGAAGGCTTTTTTTGGCTTACGCATGGTTCCCCACTTGAACCCACAGACAGCTGCACCAGCCCAAGTGGGTTTTTTGAGCAGGGATAGGAACGAATGGAATGGGAGAGCTTGGAGAATGCCTGCACTTCTACTTGTGCCAGGAAAGCAAGCCTTGCTACAGCCCGAAGGCTTCCACACCCAGAGCAAATGGCTCAAATCCAACTGCTTTGGAAGCTGTGGACTTCAGGTGTGCTCCAGAGGCTGTGTGAGCCATGCAGGTGTAGTGTGTCAAGTAGCAAGCATGTAATTTGTATTCTGTCTCCTATGGAAGCATTAAATTACATGCTGTTATAATTTTGAAGGAAGGTATTTAAAGCCATCTAAACTTTAATGGAAACAAGATTTCAATTATTCTTGTAATGATAAGGATGAAAGTTTTCTAGTTTATCTAGAAAAAGCCCTGTTCTTTAATGAACCTCAGTAATTAGAAATGCACAAGTCTATAACTGAATTTCTAATGAATAATCTATAGATTTAGCAGCTTCTGTCTTTTTTCCCCTTGTTCTTTATAAAAAGTTCCCAGTAAGCTACATGTTTCCCACTGTGTACTCATAGGGCATGCCACTGTCTTGCCATATGGTTGCTTTCCTCTAGCAATTAATAGGACTGCAAAGGCCCCTGAATCTTTGGGGACTGTGTATTTGCTTGTGGTCTTGTCAGAACATGCAGCATTTCGAAAAGCAATTTCTCACATTTCTGTCCACTGAATAACAAGTTGCCCAAAAGACAGCATAGTAGGACTTAAACAGAGCGATTTGGTTTATACAATTAAAAAAAAAACCAAAAAACCCCCACCTAATAACAACAAAAAAAACCCCCCAACGAACCAGAGTGGCTGTATCATCTCAAGTTTCTTAGGTCACATTCAAGAACTAGTTTTTATGGCTGGATGCGTGTTGCATGGATGCATGTAATCAGGTTTTTGGCAAATGTATTTACAAGGACATTGTTTACAGTCATTTTTTCCCTGCATTATTTAAAAGTTAATATGACCCCAAACAAGTAAACTTGAAGCAATCAACTAACATTTGTAGAGATGTAGTAAGGGATGGAGGAGAAAGATTATGGAAACAATAACCAGAGGTCCCTCCTTAAAAAAGGGAAGAAGGGACTGCATAGCATTGTATTGATGTCGCTGTTGATGTGCCACCTTTAACCTAGCTACATGAGCACTGAAGCATTTGAAGAATATTTTAGATCCTGTTCATACAGGTTTTTTTCTGAGATGAAAATTACAGGCACCTTTTAAGAACGATCTTTGTCTGAATTATCTCTTCCTTGTGCTTCTGGAGCCTACTTACATGACATTTGGAAGTGGCTATGCATGATTTCCCCTTCCTCATCGCTCTCGTTGTGCATCACGGCAGGAGCGGTTCTGCTCTCAGAGCCCTACAGCATTCAGGGCTTGGGACTGCTCTGTGGTGGAGCATCACCAATGCTGCAATACCCATTTTACTGGAATTTTGTTTTGTAGGGATATCCAGGAAGTGTCTGACAGGTGAATCTGACCGAGTCTCAGTGAGAGAAGTCTTGTGTTCTTGGGCAGTGTGGGCTGCTCTTGAGGAAGAAGGTGTCTCAAGTGTGAAAATATGGCTCAGTTGCTTTAATGGAAAGCTAAGAACCTGGGCTTGTTCATGGCTTTTGGGCAACTCTGAATAAGCCTCTTGCTTTAGAACTATTTACACTGTAAACTTCTGGAAGGTGGAGCATGTCCCCTTCTGCATATATCACAATGCCTAGTGAAAAGGGACCTTTTTCTGCATGTCTCTAGATAATACTAAGGGTATCTTTTTGGGTGGAGTTTAGTCCCGCCAGGGGAAGTGGGATGTGGGAAAGATGTATTGCATCTTCTGCACAGAAGTCTGTACAGCACTGGGGACACCATGGGTTAACAAAGCTGACACTCTGAAGAAGTCAGGAGATGCTTTAGTGCACCAATACTATGGTGATTTGAGGGCTTGTTTACCTGTCCAGACTTCAGGAGGTTGTTCAAACCTCATTTTTTTTTTTTTCAGTATATCAGGAAAGGGAAGCAGAGAGAGGATGATGGCACCTAATCCTCTTGTGGTGCTGGAGATGATGACTTTATTAAATCTGTTAGGTTTCAGTGGGTCTGCCTGCAAACTGGCTTAGGGCGAGGGATTACAGAGCTTGAACCAACTATCAGATGCAGAGTTGCAATGCACTGCCAGGGGCTCTCGCCTCAACTCCTGCTTAAGGTCAAGGCAGCGCATCTGCTTTGTGTGCAAACCTTGTTTCCAGGATACCTCCTAAACACCCTGGGGAAAAGTTCTCCCCGCACCTCCAGCTTATCTCTGAAAGGTCAGCATCTGTATTTTCTTCTCTTCTTCCTCTGCTGCCCCTGCACCCTGGAAACATGAGTGTGTCACATTCAGCTGTGCCCTGTGAACATCAGGTAGTTTTGAGCAGATGCAAAAGATCCCAGGTAAATTTCTCTCTACAAACCTGTTGAATCTACATCAGAAAATTTGGCCGGGGGTTTTAGTACAGCAAATACAGCTGTGGCTCTGTTGTTGCTGTTAAAGATGCTTATATGATCTGACAATGTTAATGAGGGGGTAACATCAGCTAAGTCTAAAAAGCTATTGCACAGGAGGAATCCATTAAATGTCATGGTTTTGGACGCAGTTTGCCTTTTCAGCTACCCTGATGAGGAAAGAAAATGATTTATTGTGGAGTAACCCAAGTGAATTTGGAGCAGTTGATCCGTTGATCCTTTCCCATTAAGTGTTTTCAGGTAATACCTGGGCTGGAAGTAACTTCCAGTAAAGAATGCTGTGGTCCTTCAAGAAAAGTTGATGTGTTTATGGTTGTATCTGGTGCAAGAATATCAATCAACAAATGAGTGAATAGGAGCTGTACTTTTATTTTGGGCTTTTTGGCATGTGAGTGGTGGGGAGGTGTCAGCCCCCTTCTGTAGTGGCTAATTACATTTCCCACATGACATTTCTCTCTCCTTGACATATCCCATCATTCGCATCAGTGATGATTGTCACCAGCCCCCCCGGCATCTCCTGTGCTTGCTTGAAATATGAAGCCATTTGTTTAGGGAAAAAAAATCCCAGTGTTTTTCTTCCGCTGTCCTAATTTTCTCGCCAATTTAGTTGAGATATTCTGTGAGGGTTTTATTCTCATAAACAAGCTTATTCTCCAGATAGGCTTTTCCCAGATGTCCCAGCCCAGTTAGGTACCTTGGTTTCCATGTGTTTGTTACCTGCAAGAGGAGTGTGTTTGACATGGTATTTTTGTAAATAGAAAAACATATTTATATTCCATACTGAATAGAATCCAGCTGTTCTGTGTATTGAGTCTGAGCTGGTGAAGCTTTTTTTAAGTAGGCATTCTCTGCATGTCTGAGTGTCCAAACAGAAATATTCTGTGTACATAATGTATTAAAAAATGACACCAGCTTCTTGTCTTCTGGAGGACAAGAAGGTTTTTATCATTTTAAAGGCCACTCAAGGAAATGAAGCAGTACAGTCGTAGTGATTTTTTTATGTTGCTGCTGTTGTACCAGTATCCCATTTAAATGGTTTTATTCCAGAACAAGAATCCACACTGGAGGTAACAGCAATTGCTGTTCCAGGAGCTGTTGTAAGAGAAATGAATGCAGTGCAGCTTCTTGGGAAGATGCTGAGCTTTTGGTGTGGTACAGGGTAGCCCTTCTGCCTGGTCTTCAAATAAAGTCTCATAGGAATGGGATCAACACTGTGACTTGGAGGAGAGTGCTGCCTACTTTTTGTGACTTCAACATGAACATTGCTAAAACCTGCTCAGAGTCTCTGACTTTGGTTTCATTAATGAAAATAATTTCCCCATGATGTTGCCAAGCTGTGTTGAAAAGTCGTTTCCCCTTTACTTAGGCACTGCTGTGCCAGCAGATGTCCAGTTTCTGCCTCTCTAATTGCCTTTTAAACTCTTCCCCATTAACTAACTCCCACCTTCTTAAATATTCCAGGATATGTGAATCTTCATGCGTTTTTTTTTACCTCAGAAGTCAGGACTGAAACCTGGCCAAGCAATGGAACATTAGATGTAGATCTGGGAAGGGGTTCCCTATGGTCCCTTACAAAAATGAATTTAATGCTTATGTGTGAGCTGAAAAAAGGGACAGGAAACATTGCAGAATTATTTAGGTTGAGATTGAGGAGCAATGGAAGGAGGGGTCAGGGATACCTAGGAGGGAAGGCAGAAGGGTGGTGGGTGCAGTACAGGGCACTCAGCACAGGAGGAATGAGACCCAAGGCTGAACCTTGCTGACTCCTGAATTAGCAGGAGTCTCACAGGGACACAAGACTTGGACATTAAGGTGAGCTCCTCAGTCCAACAGGGCAGAGAATGCTTGATAACAGTTATTGATTCAGGTCTCAGAAACGGGCATATATATTGGATTTTAGAGGTGATGTGTTGGGCTACTAGAGAGGAGCAGGTTTGGCTCTTCCCCTGACAAGTGGATTCAGTCATAAGACCAACAATTGCAAGACATTAAGCTTGAATGGATCTAACTGGCTGGGGCAATTAGGGTGGTGCTCCTCTGGTGGGTGTGTTTGTCTGAGTACGGAAAAACTCTTTGGAGGGTAGAAAAGCAAAAAAAAAGAAAAGCAGAACTTAAAACCATTCAAGTCTTTGTCCTTTGCCAAAGGCACTGCTGAAAAATACAGTAAAGGAAGATGAGGGAATGTCTCATATATGTGTGTATGCATGTATCTGTGTATAAATTACATATAAATATTTTCATGTAGGGGATGGCAGAGGGAATTTGAAAGGTTGTTACTCTTGGAAGCGCATAACACATCACATCTCTTGAATTGGTAAACTGATACTAGGTGAGCTCCCATGTATCTCTGAGGATCTTGCTCCTGAAAAAGTCTGTCAACCTTGTCTTGTACTGAAGTGTAAGATACGTGACATGCTGCATATCCATCTTAATCTTTTCTTATTCTTACTTAAACAGAAATGTTCCAAATGTGCTCTTAGTCTGTCTGACCTTGGGCTCATGTTCCCAAAGGATCTGTTCAGCTAATCAAAATATGATGGGCCTGCATGGTGGTAAAGTGCCTGATGCAGTATCAGGGCAGTAACACGTTCTAAAAGTGAGTTACAGCTAACCTGGAACATTGCAAGCAGGTACCAGGATAGCAGTGTTGCCCTGGCTGTGATAAATTGGTGGCCTCAGGGGCTCAAGATTTAGTTAATGGTTTGTTGCCTTCTGCTGTTTCCTCAACTGGCATTGAATGCAAAATCCTTCAAGATTTTTGAAGAGGAGCTTGGGAAGTCTGGTAAGTGGAAAGGCAGAAGGGCTGGAGGTATGGAAGGAACCCCCAGCTGCACTTGCAGTCTGTGACATTTTACATAATAAGAAGGCACAGCACTGAAATACCATTCAGCTGTTATGCAGTAAACTTTAACTGAGGTATAACAATGGTTTGGGGAATTCAGCTCTTATTGGTCGAAATCTGTAGATTCAGTTGGGGTTATTCTGATTCAAATTTGTGCAGTTTAGAAAATACTTAGGATAAGTCATGTCCTTGTTGAAGTCAATGGCAAAGCTCATGCTTCTTTTGATGGTGTCAGGTTTTATCCATCACAAATTGCTGAACATTTTAGAATTCAGTCAGATGTAATCAAAATATAAATGCAAATTGGTATCATCCCATAATGTAGCAAATACGGGGGGAGTATCTTTCTAGTGGTGGTGTGAAAGACACATCTGTGCATATTTTTAATATACCTGTGCTGTGATGAACAGATTTAGATACTGTGTCATTATGATCACAGGGGAGAGACATTTGCACTGTCATTGACTGATTGCTTCAGCTCAGTTCTCGTTCTTTCATGGTAAGGAGTCTAGGGATTATGATGGACAAGGCAGAAAAAATTATGTAGCTGTTTGCTGTGGTTTCAGGTGCTGGTGACCTTCTCTCCACCACTGGGATGTCAGATGCACAGTGAATGGTGAGAGGCAGTGGGGTTTCATTCCTTGAGAGAAGGAGAAAAAGTACCCATGCATTATCTGGGAGTTAACTGTGATGATAAAATTACTGAGTGGTGATTTCAGAGTCCTGTGTAGATCTCCTTAAATCACTGTTATACTGGATGGAATTTTGGGAGAGTTTCTCAAAATGTTTGAGGTAATTTCGTAAAATATAATAAATACTTTTCAGAAGCTTCATCTGATTTTTCACAATGCTTTCCAGAGCAAAACTTCTCAGAACATGATATGCTGATGATGGGATTTAGGTTCTTTACTTGGTATAATCAGTCAATTCACTAATTAAACTCTTCCCGAACCATTAAGAAAATCATAAGTTAAACAGAACTGCTATTTTAAAGCTCGGCCTTTAAAAACTTTGAGGGGGAAGACTACCTCTTCCAAGTTATCTGAGTCAGCGTGGGAACCTTTGTTATCCAATGTGATTCATTTTAGGGAATGCAGCTTTTGAATCAGAAATGGGGCTAGGGTGTTGAAGGTGGGGGGGAAATATCCTATTTTATCTTCTAAGCAAGAATTTTAACTTGAAAGCTCGTTCTTTTCTCTGCTTCCCTGCTAATATAATGGGACATAGCAGTGGAGGAGAAGTATGAACAAGCTAGTTGGCAGGGTTGGCAAGTTGGACAGTGAGGAGATAGTTTTGGAAATGGTTGTGTGAAGTTACATAACTGTCAAGTATTGTAAGAAAATGGGATCAGCCTGTTCCTTCAGCATGAACCAGTGTGCCTGGATGGGTTATGAGGAGGAGCGCAGGTGGGGTGTGCAGGCACTTTTGGATAAAATGAGCTATATATTTGTGGTGTGTTATTTAGGAAGCTTTGATTAACAGCTCTCTGTGAGGTTTCACAGTCTGCTCAGCATTTCTGTCACCAAGTATTGTGGGAATGAGGAGAATGTTCCTGCTGTTAAGGGAGTCATAAAATAATGTGTAAAGTAAGTATTTCTAGTAGCTTGGTGAGTCAAAATCCTCGCCTAGGATTTTGAATTGAAATTTCTCCATGAATGTGTATGGTGGTCAAGAGAGAGAAGTCTGTAAGACTTTTGAGTAAGAGCTAGTACATGGTGCTGACACCTATTACAGTGTGACATGAGATTGCTTTTATGCTGTATCACCATGACTGGAGGTGTTCCCTTCCTTTGTGGTGGCATTTGGAAGCTAACCAGGAGATAGGAGCTTATGTCTCATTTCTGTAATGTAAGTTCCAAGTGCTGCTGGGGGGCTATTAAGAGTTAACTGCTTCCATGTCAACTTACTAAGCTGCACTGTGCCCCTTAGATAAATGCAAATTATCCTAATAATAAATTTTAAAAATATTTCATAGGAGTGTACCTAACACCGGCAGGATGGAGAGTGGGGAGGAGGAGGAAAAGGAAGGCAGTGGGGTTTTGGCTGGGCTTCTAATAAAACTTGTATAATTGAATATGTACTAAATGAGAGCAATCTCTAATGAGAGTAGATGAGCAGAATGACAATTCAAGCTTAAAACCAGCAATGAGAGCAGTAAACATACCTGGTATTGGGTAGCCAGATAACAGAAAGTTTAAGACTTAATAAAAATGAGCGATGTTCTTTCTTCAGGAACACAAAAAAGATTCCTGTAGCATTGTATCATGTCCTTTCTTTGTCCTTAATCAGCTGCAGCAGAGGCTTGGAGTTCAATACATATTGACTTAAAGCATATGCTGAAGTCTGAACTACTTGGGTTTCAAAACTTCGATTGTCGGGAGCCGCATACTAATCTGGGTTAAGATATCTGTTCTTATAAAGTTAATTCTGCAGTGTAGTCACATTTTTAATTCTAACATATTAAACTTTGAGCTGTTTAAAAATCCATGCATCCCTACTACTGAGCAGCTTGTTGGAAGAGCAAGCATATAACTTATTACAGAACTCTGATTGCCTTGAGAGCAGCATTGCCTGTGTCCATTAATCTCAGTAACATTATATACACATAATATATTGATAAAATGTTAATGACCTAACTTAATGCCAATAAAAGCTGGAAATGAGGGTGTAGGAGTTCAAAGTGTAGCACTCTTTAGCCTTCAGTCATTCTGATTGGTTTATTTGTTTGCTTACTGATTAGTTTTTTAAAATCTCTCCCTTCTGCCCCGCATTGCCACCAGACTGTCCACAAAAGCACGCGTCGTGCCCAGATTCTAAACTAGCTATTCACACATCAGAGGATGAGATATGTCCTCACACTGGCCACTGCACAAATGTTTTGATATTCTGCTCTCCTTTGCCAATTTGTGCAGTTCTTTAGGCACCTTCTGTGCACGGTGCTCATTGCACCAGTGCCTCAGCCAAGAGCTGGTGCCTGCCCAGCCCCGGCTGGCAGCGGGATTGAGCTGTCTCCTGGCATGCCAATCACTTAGTTCTGAGTTAAAAGGCAGCTGCCAGAGTAACAGGTCTGCCACTGCGAGGAGGAGCACACCAAGTGGAATGGTCTGATTTGGAGCCTCTCAGAATATCTGTGCTGACGATCAGTACAACCAGCAGCAAATGCTTCTGAACTGCCACTGAGCCAAGCTTTGCTGCTGGTGCCTCCACAGCACTGGGAAACCCGATGGGTTTCTGTAGCTGGAACGCTGAGGAAAATACAGCCTGGGTAAGGTATTAAGGCTTCCAAGTATTTCAATTAAAACTTAAATCTGAACTCTGCAATGCATCGAAATGGACAGAGGAGAAACAGAGCAAAAAAAAATCAATATAAAAAGTAGTTCATGCTAATGACATTTAACAGCCCTGCCCTGCAGTGTGTGCTCATCTAGTGTGTTGGCTATTGAAATCTTACATAAAGTGTGAAATGAAGAAGGTATGCTGGAGGGCATCAATATAAGTCTCATAATATATTTAAAATTTTCCCCCTCCTAATTAAACCAAATGAAGCTTATGGTGATCCTCATAGGATATTTCTTGAGAAGAGGGAAAAATGAACTGAGTCTAGGTTTGTATATTGAAGGTTAATTCTAATAAATCAGAAAGCAAAGATCTTGTAATAGGAAAGTATTTTCTGCACTCACCCAATTAAATGTTAGAAGCTGGATAATGGAATAATTGTAGTTAGTCAATTGCTACAAAGTCATAATAGCTTCAGTACAACTAAGACTCCAAGGCAGTAAATGCCAGTGGTAAAATAATAAAACCATTATTTCAATAATAATCTCAAGTTAATTAGAATAAGGCAGTGCAACGTATTTTTAATACTAGACAAAAACAATTAGCATAGTACTTAGTAACACCAATATCCTTATTATCTGAAAGACAAAATAGGATTAATACAGCAGTGAAGCACTGAAACCATATGTCAACAAAAGAATACAGAGGAGAAATGACTTTGTAAATAGCCCAAGCCCCAGCACAAGTAATGGAAACTTCCACATCCAAGGAAAGGAAAGTTTGGTTATAGCAGATGTACGATGAGTTTCTTAATACGAGTATGGTCTTTTCCCTGTGCCAAATGTTTATCTCTGTGGCTTCTTCACAAAATGTCTTGAGTATGTTCTGATTATTCCTCCCTCTTTTTTTTCGTGACAAGATTGAGACATGATATATTCCCACATGCCTGCCTGAGTACAAAATAACTAAACGTGAAGGCTAGAGGGATTATTTAAATCGCGGTTGGACCTCCTGCAAAGCACAGACCAGAGAACTGTGCCCTGTTCCTCCCATGTTATCAGGCTGACATTGGAAGCAGATGTGTGTTGTAGGTGCCCCAAGTTTCAGGACCATTTTACAGCTTGTGTCAATCAGTACTGTGACCCTGTAACTTCTTAACAGGGTGAAAAACTGCAGTAGATTTTGTTGCAGTTGCCCTGGTGGAGATCTGGAAGGCTGACAAAACATTAAGCATTCAAACCAAGCCTCATCCTATGGCTGTAGCCAGCCTTCCATAGGGACGTGTGAACACAGGCTTTGTACTTGCAGGGAACGGTCAAGAACAGAATGCTGATTTTTGTTCTTAAAATGTTTATAGTTGCTTTCAGGATGATCTGCTGAATGTTATGGCACTTTCATCCTGGTGCTTTTGGGTCATCGTTACATGTTCAGGTTTTGAGGTGGAACAAACGCTCTTGCTTGGCCTTACCTGCACTATTACTCCTGAGGAAAACAAGGCACTCCTTCTCCAAGGGGGAAGAACTAGTTCAAGTCCTCTAAGCTTCACTCTCTTGCTGCCTCTGGGCTGCCGAGCGGGGACCTGGGCTGATTTGGAAAAGGTGACCTAAATGGGAAAAGCCTTGCAGAGTTGTGGTGTAGAGAAGAGATGGGGAAGGGGCTTAGGGGAAGTGAGAACATGCAGCTCTTGGAGCCTCCTCACTGCCACAGATCAGGAGTGATGAATGTCTGTGAGCTAGCTTACAGCCCTTTGGAAAATAAGTTCCTCCTTGAAAACCTTGATCTTTTTGCTTTCTGTGTGTGTTTTACTCAGAAATACATATGCTTGCATTCTGGCAGACTCCTCATTTGTACTGGTAGAAGAAAGGCTCTTTTTTTGGAGAAACTTGGCTGTTCAGAGCAATACAAAGAATTCCTGCACAGCTACCAATATCTGCATTATAATATCTGCCACATTGCAATAATATTTTGTAATTTAAGCCCAAGGACATAAATTCAGAACTGCAGTATAGTCAATAAACTAAAAAATTGCTTGGTGTGGATAATTATGGCACTGATCTTGCATTACATTTTAACCTACATGAGACCCTGCTGACTTGACAATGTTAGTTACTTCCTTTTCGTGTAATGCATGTTACACTGCTTTGGTCTAGCATAGTGGCCAAAAAAAGGGCCATGGATGTGTTCCACTCTGTCTAGTCCTGTTTTCCAGTGCAGCTGCTTGATAATCACTTTATTTCACAGTACAGCTATTTGATAGCCATTAACTAGCTTGAATTCCTGGAAAAATCCAGGAGGAAATGCTCTTAAAGCATAACTTCAGTTGGTTAGAATTGGCTGCTAGCATTTTATTCCTTTTTATTCCATTTTATTCCTTTAAATTTTTGCTGTGAGTTGTGTATTTCCTTTGGGTTTTATCACTGAGAATAATGCCTGACATTTTGTTGGGGAGCACAGGGTGGTGGAGAAGGTTAGGAAACTTCCCTGTTTTCTGTTGTGACTGTTTCCTGTTTAATCTAGATAAAATAAGCATCCTAGTGAGATGTGTCCTATGATTAATTTGTAGCATTTTGCCTCCTGTTAATTATAACCTGCTGTCTTGGGAACAGGTAAGAGAGAGCAAAGTCTTGCCTAGAATCAAGCATTTGAAAGAATCAAAATAGATAAGCTAATTCCCACAAACCTATCTCAAAGAGAGAGGCATCTCCCAAAGGCCCTTTACACGATGGGAAAGCTCCTATTTTCTGCAACATCCTAATGTCTGTGTGTTGTTTGAGATTTCCATGATGCTGTCAGCTGCTGCAGACATATGGCTCCAATTGATTTGTCCTGACAATAACAGTTACCAGCACTCATTTCTCCACACTAAGAATGAGGCACATCTGTTATAAATTTGTTGACTGTCAAGAACTGGTAAAGAACTATCTGAAGAACATCCTTTTTTGTCTTGTACTTCTCTCCCACCTTCCCCACCCCCTCTGAAGTGTGGTTGTGGCCTGCTGTCCAAGACTGGCTGTTTAAAGGTCATTTCCATGGAATGGTTTATATCGTGAGCATTGATTTTTATGAAGAATATATTGCTGTGAATAAATAATTCCTAAGCACACTTGCTCATTTTATTCTGGGAATTCTTAGTTGTTTTGAAAGGGTTTTGGAGTCTGGTTTGGTTTCTACTCAGACAGTGATTTTGCCCCTAAGTCCCATTTCAGGCTATAGGTGATTGTTTTAGTCTGTACTTTTGCCTTTGAATGCCTAAAAGTTTTATTTTGTGTGTGGGCTAGAAGATTCCTGCAAACTATAGTGGGACCTAACAGAAGTGAAAAAAAGGCGTAATCTTTTGCAATATGGCAAATATACCTAGAAATGCTTCCCCAGGATGAGGTAATCTCTCTGCCATGCAAACCCCTTTGTTTCATGTACATCTTCTGTGGGTCTCTTCTCTGGCTGAATGCCTGGGTGCACCTTCTGACTGGTGCAGACTGTGAATGCCTTTTATCACCTTGGGTTTAACTTTGAAGGACAAATTGGTGCAACTGCCTGGATGGAATATTCCACTGGCACTCAGGTCTGATCCTGCATTTTAATTCTGGTTTGACTGATGGCCATCAGATGATACCAGGTAATGATTTGTCTTCTCTGCACCTCTGTTTTTCCAGTGCTGACTGTCTCTGCAAAATGCTGTGGTATCTCACATTGTGCAGGAATGTGTAAGAGCAGTTTTACCCAGCTGTGAGAACTCCATGACATGGTGGGAGCAAGGGAATGGGATTTCCCACTGTAGACTCCAATGCATTCCTGTTGCTGTCATTCCCCAGAATCAGAAAATGTAAATATCTAACGGGTAGGGGAAGTTTTTCTCTGCTGGCACTGCAAGCAAGACATTCCTGCCTTCCAGGTGGAAGGGCGAGAAGGATGGACAGGCACTGCAGGTATTTTGCTTCTCCTCTGACTGGCACAACTCATTTGAGGATGATTTCTGCTCCCTTGCTGTGCCCTGCACCTGCCCTGGGGGTGGCTGTAATAACACAGAGCAATAGCACCTACTTGTTACCCTCCCCCTCAGCAGGAGCAATGTGCACCTTGACTTAGGACCTTTACCCTTATACTATGCAGAGATGCAAGTTTTGCCTTTACAGGTGTATATGAGGCTTGATGAAGTTTAGTTTTGACTTTTCTTTGGGTTTGCATAAAAATGATAAAGTTTCCTTTCCTGCTTCTCATTCATGAGATTCATAACACTGCAAGGGAAATATTAATTTAAAAGAAAAATCCTTTTCCTCCATTTTAAATTAAATTTAAAATGAAGAAAGACATCTCTATTCCTCCCATGGTAATCCTTCTTTTGTTTTTAATACAATATATTATAACGTCATAAATAGAAATGTAATCTTATTAAAAGGCGTGCAGCAAGTGCTACTTTATTAGAAACTTTTTTAAAAGAATAATTTACCAAGTTGAAATATTAATGTAGCTGACTGGAAATTGCAGATTTTTGCTAGGGCATAGTCATTCTTTTAAAAAGCAAATTAAAGTAGATACATTTTCAAGCAGTCAAATTTCCGATAGTGCCAGCTTTTTATTAGCATATTCTGGCACCACTGTATATTTTTTTTTTTTTCTTAAAACACTAATATTTATCCAAATGTAAAGTAAAAAAAATATTATTTTTCTGCCCCCTCTTCCCCCTGTATTCTGCATTGTCTGTAAGTGGAGTACAAACAAAGTTATCTGAAAACTCAATTTGAGTGTCACTTGGCTTTTGTATAGCACAAATAAATGTACATCAGCCCAGGGCCCTTGCCTGTGAATGACACAGTGTGTGTGTAACACCTTCTCACTTACCTAATTCTGAGGGGCAGAAATGCAGCATCTGCTGAATATCTCAGCTGCCTCGGACCTCAGTGGCAATTAAGAACTTGCAGCTCTTTCAAGGATTTCTTCCCTCCTGACCTCATCTATTCCTTACTGAGAAGCACCTTTTTTCTTATTCCTTTCCTTACCTACACTGAAAATAATGAATAGTTATTGATTACATGTTGCTTAATGGGCTCTAATAAATTTACACTTAAAATTCTCCAATGGAGTGTTTCCAGCTAAATCAGGGCCTAGTTCCTTTGCATTAACACCACTCTGCTGCAGCAGTGGCTAAAAATTGCAAAAGCAGCCTCCTGCTCTGTGGCTTTTTTTGTTATTGTAATGGTTAGAGCTAGAGAGTGAGTTCCTGATAAGAAAATGGTCAGTGCCATTGTAAGTCGTGACAGGTCCCTGGCGCCACGGGCACCAGTCCCTGCGATGTTTCTGTTGCTGCTTGGTTTGCCCAGTGTCTGGGTGCTCTGTTCCTTGCCCTGTCCCCAGTGTGCCCGGGCAGAGCTGCTCTGCAGCCCTGGCTCCCTGTCACTGCCCTTCTGCGCCAGCTGCCTGGAGCCAGGAGAGGCTGTTGTGTTCCTGTCCCAAAACATTTCATTTTCGTGAGCACTGCTGTGAGCAGTGCCATTGTCCTGCTGACCTGCCAGACCTGCCACCTGAATGTGGTCTGCAAGCCAGAGCAGGCTGCGTCTGGGCATTTTGTGTTCTTTCTGTGTAGCATCCCTCAGGAATGGCCTTGCTGCTCCATTCACCCGCCACACAGCTCCCGGGGTTCTGTCCCTGAGCAGGATCTTCTCTGGTCTTGTGTCTCTTTAGAAAGCTGCTGGCATGACTTGTTTTCAAGCCTGTCTCTTTGAGTCTGGGACTGGTTTTCTCTATTGCACCAACCTCCTTCACCTTCCCTGTGGCTCAGTCTTGTCCCTGATTCCAGCTGAGGCTGGCTCTGGCCCCTTGCTGCTGTTCAGGTTGGAAGCCTCAGCCGCTGTGCCTCTTTTCTGTGTATGCTGTGTTTTTTGGGGGTGAAAATGAGGATTGTTTGCTGGGGGAGTTTTTTTGGGTATTCACTGATTGTTTTGGACTTCGAAAATCCTGGCAGGATCTTAACAGGATAATGACTTGAACCATCTCAGTTGGAAGCTAAGCTTCTTGCACTTCCTTGGTATTTCAGCAGATCTGCTTAAACTAACTTCTTATCTCATGTTTGTATCTTTTATCTCCTATCAGAACAGTGCAGTAAACAGGAATACAGCCCATGTGAGCAAAGATGATCTTTGTATGTGCTGTTTTAAGATGGATCATATCAGTTGCCAAATGTGCTCTGCATCAGCCTTTATATTCCTGCAGCTTTAAATCTAATCACATACAGTAGATGATATTTTCTAATCATTGTTACTTTTTTTTTAAAGCTATTTCAAGTCCTGAGTTCAAATCGGATTTGGTTGGCAAGTAGTTTGGGTATATGGATGCCTCTTGGTAATATATCAGTTTGTTCACCAGAGAAAATTACGATGTCAAGAGTCCTCTTCCTCCCCTTCCCTGAAATTTTGATGCATGTTTTGCAGAAGTCATGAAAGGATTTAAATCCAAAGCTGAAAAGCCTGACTGGAACTGATTGCTTTGAGCTTCTTGTTTACAAAATATGAATTGGGGGTTAAAAAAAGAAAGACAACGAGAGGTTTTCTTATGAATAGACTTACTTCTGATTTCTCTAGCAAAGACTTTGGTGTGTATGGAGCATGTAAAAAAGAATAACAATAAAAGCATATTTAATGCTGAGCAGCTTTTTTTGAGCAAAACTCATTTTTGATAGTCTCTGCAGTATAGATAGAAATTCTTTGTAGTTGTAAGATGCAGCTTTGCTGATGCCAGTCATGGATAGGAGGAGGAATGTTGTCACAAAGCAAACACTGATATGCTGTCAATATTTAGTGCATTGTTGTTTAAAAAGTAATTTCCTTATTTTAATGTATTTTAAATTGCTTAGAGTAAGAAAGGATATCTATTTTGATATTAATATCTCCTTTTTGTGGGCAAACTGGAACACAGAATATTGCCATGAAGAAATCTTCGTAAGTATTGCCCTATAAAAGGGCAAATCTGTTTTTCAACACTGACACCAGCTATATGGGAGATGGAATATTCTTACAGTTCACAGTGAAAGCATAAAAAAAGAAGCATAAAATACAGAAATAACAACTGTGGAACACATGTGCGCTCTTTGGAATTAACTTGCCCAGGGGGAGTTATTTTCTAGAGTAATTAAACTTTCTGTGGGTATTGAGGACCATTCTGGGGCTTTCTGAGTCAAGTGGGGACTAAGTACAAAGCTGTATTGTAATTAAATAGCCAAGCAATCTGCTTGGGAAGTGAGAAACCTGCAGCAGTCAACGACCTTGTTTCCTGCAGGCGGGCTGAAGTCTTCATGAGGATTCTTATGATGCTTATGAAAACAATTACATTTGTCAGGCTGCAGGCTGTACACCAGAGTCATCCGGTCTTTCGAGGCACAGTGCTTTTGTTGTGTTTTTTAGTAATTTAAGTGCTTGTAATACCTGTAGGATTAGTAGCACTGGAAATGGAAGTGTTGCAGAGTGGTTGAGACTGCAGTGAGAAGGGAGCAGGGTTCTGTGCCTGAGCCTTGCTGGGAGGAGAGCGGAGAGCAAGGCTCCGTGCCTGAGCCTTCCTGGGAGGAGAGCAAGGCTCCGTGCCTGAGCCTTCCTGGGAGGAGAGCAAGGCTCCGTGCCTGAGCCTTCCTGGGAGGAGAGCAAGGCTCCGTGCCTGAGCCTTCCTGGGAGGAGCCCCTCTGTGGGAAGGCAAAGCTTGGACATGGAGAGTGCAGCTCTTGGCTATTTTTCACCCATGCCAGAACTGAGTTCTCTGCTGTTGGCCTGGCAGCGTGGGAGCTGCTGAGGGTGGTCAGGAATGCTGTGTGCCTCTCTCCTGCTGATGCCGTGCGCTCCGCTCTCTGCTCTCAGCCAGAGCTGATCTGCAGTGACACTCAAGCAAAGCGTGTGTTGTTTCCAGCACTTCTGCACTGAGCTCCTCCTCTCAAACCTGCCCCTTGCTTAAATCATGGTGTTCATTTGAGCTCCCGGCCTGGCACAAGGGGAAAGCATCCCTTTGTTCCTTACGGAGCTCTTCATCTCATCCTTTCACTCTTGTGCTGTGAGAGCACTTCTTGCCTGAAGATCAACATTTCTGAGTGCTCTAAAATCTAGCTCTTTATGAGGCTTGTTATGAAAATTGATGTATGAAACAGGGAGGTAGAGGGTGAAGTGAGGCATTGGAGACTGGAGAGGGTGAGGGTGAGCACACCAAGGCACAGCCAGGCAGGGCTGAGCAGCCTGGTTGAGGCTGCCCCAGCCAGGGCAGAATAGGAGAGCACAAGGTTGGTGTTAAAGGTGCTTTGGTTTATTTCATGTGTCTTGTCATCCCTGTCGTACCTCCCTCCCCTGCCCCAGGTCTTAGATTTTTTGTTAAAAATGAATTTTACTTTTTTTGAGTAATGGGCCTCAAACAGCATGTGGCACTGCAGTGGCAGCCTTGCCAAAAACTGTCTAAAACTGAGTTATTGCTTCCAGTATCTCTGTGTATGTGCCCCAGGATAGCAATTGTCTTTTTCTGCAGTGGTATTGCAGCATGAACTTTCATCTAATTCATTATCCACCCTAATACTCAAGTCTTTCTGCATTACTGCTTTCTAAACAGCACTCTCTCACTTCATTCCTGCACTGATTATTATTTCTCCCCCACTGCATAGCCTTACATTTATCTTCCGTGGAATGTCTCACATCAACCCATTCCGCTGAGCTTGCCAGGCAGCTGAGTATTTTTGAGGCATTCTTGCTCATTTCTCCTCCTCTTGGTTTAGCATCATTTACATTTATGGAGTGTGGGGTTAGTTTTGTCCTCCAGATGGTTCAGTTGGTGGGATAGGAAAGAACAGTGACCCCATGCCCTTTCAGCCTGTGCTGCATACCACCACTGTGTCATCACAAAGTGAGCACCACTGCTGGTAATTTTGGTCTATTTACTTCATCTGAGCTCTGTTACTGCCTTTTTTTTTTTCTTTTTTTTTTTTTTTTT
>VZTJ01011336.1:4306868-4337190 GCA_013397795.1 Orthonyx spaldingii
TTTTTTTTTTTTTGTTATTGCTGCCAAATGCCTTAATGCTCTTGCTCTTAGTAGTATGAGGTTCTGTGTCAAGATCTTTATTGAGTTCTCTGGAGACAAATGACCAAGGAACCAAGTATTAGTTTGGGATTCTAGACAGCACCAGACTTTCCTGCTGGAAAATTTTCAGAAAATAGTCTTGCCTGGGTGAAAAAACTAATGGGGAACTGAAAAGTCAAGATGGAAGTTTGATTCAGTTTGCAGATCAGCTGTATAGTATTTATAGTGTCTTCTCCCTTTGAACAGTGCAGCGTATTTGGAAGGAAAAGTGAGAGTTCTCAGAGCGATGGGTCATGTTTTTGGGGCATATATCCCAGACAAACAACTTGTTCAGTCAGCACAAAAAAAATCTCTATTTATGTCAGTTTCCACTTCAGTTTTATATTTTGGGAAATAAATGTGGATGAAACCCATTGCTACAAAATCTGTATGTAATGCAAGCTGTCAGCATAAAAAAATGATGAAAAAACCTTGTTTTGTACATCGTAAGCCAAATTAAATACATTTTAACACAAATAAAAATGAATGCTTGCTTGCTTGGTTCTACTCAGTTTTTAAGTTTGATCCCAAAATAATTTTTGTGGATCTTGCTGGAATTGCTGTCACATGCCGGAGGCACTAAATCTGGCTACCTGGGCACTGCTGATCTGTTTCAGCACAGAATGGTACAAATCTTAAGTTATTTCTGCTCAGTCCAGGGGAGCATGCACATTTATGCTCTTCCATCTTTCCTCCAGGAGATTGTGCAGCTACAGGTGGCGAGACCTGGCTGCAAACTGAGAGGAAGATATTTCACAGTGGGACTAAAGCATTTCTCCTTTCTTTTCTTAAATAGTTCTTTATTGAGCTTTCCACCTTCCACATTAATTTGAGAGCCTGAACCAAATAACCAGGAAGAGATTGATGTGGCCTCACTTTATTTCCCACAGTCGATAAATTGTTATATGGGCCAAAGGACACAGGTTAAAAAAATCATTTTGTATAAAGAATGAGGGATTTTTATTAGATGATGAGCCCCTGTCTGTGAAGACTTGATAACGAAGCATGGTTGATCTCATGCCATGCAGTGGGAGCAGCTCTGTTGGCTTCATAAAGAGCCTCGGTGTTCTCCATGGGACTGAAATCAGCACTGTGCCCTGCATTTTCTGCTGGATGAGTGCTGGGTGTGCTGCTCCTTCAGCGTTAGAGGAGGGTGAGTTTGGAGGGATGCCTTGGAGTGAGGACTCCGTGTGCTCTCAGCAGGGAGTGCAGAGGGGAAGCTCTTGCACAAGAACAGTTGTCCTCTGGGCATTCTGCATCAGTTTAGCAAAGACCCTGGTTTGTAGATAGATGTTTGTCTCTACTGATGGAATGCAAAGGGGGTTTTAATGGGATGATGGGAAGAAAAATGAAATTATAGGCTGCCTACAGGGAGGCAGGAATATGTCTGGAAACATGGCAGTGGGTGGGCAGAGGTCATGCACAAAACAGGTCTGTGTCCCCTGGTCCTTGCTATGGTTCTTTGGATGAGTCTAATTTTTTTTTTTTACCAAGATACTTCATGTACTTAGGGGAATCCATTTTGAAAATGTAATAAGGCTATACTACCACAAATGCTGGCAGGGGATACAAGCAAATTATTTCTAGAGCAGAGAGGTGGAACTGCTGATTTTGCATAAGTTTGTGTGTTTTTGTGAGTACTGCTGGATTTAGTGAAATGATAATGGCATGATTCTACATTAAGCAAGGCATTGGAAGTACAAAACACTCCATTAAGGTCATGTTTATTTGCTATTCAGAGGGTGCTCTTTTAACACCTTGTGTGTTGCAGCACCTGATTATGTGAGAATAAGAGTGAGGTGGGTGGTTCCGGCCACGGTGTTTTCCATTGCAAAACCCTTAAAGTTTGGGTACTTGCAGTAAGGCAAGAAGTAAAATAAAGCTCCCTTCTGCCATTGTTAATCCATTGTACAAACTCCATTATACATATGTGGTTTATACATTTCCCGGATAAACCATGCCATGAATGAAGAGACCAAACTAGCCCCTTCTCAGAGTGCCTGGGCTGATGGATTCCAGTCTCTTCTGCCTGAATGTACTGGGCTGCCTCTGGATTCCAGCTTGTTCCAAGTTTGGCTTCGAGCTTGTCTTTGGGGAAACAGTGCAGAGATGTTGGAGCTGGCTGTGTGAGCGGTGATTTTGCCTCCATATCTGGGTTTTCATTGTCTTGGCTAACTCTGACCGGGCTACCTGAGATACTGGAGAATTGAGTTTATCTGTTTCCTCCCAAGTACCTGCTGTGATTCTGTCAGTACTGGCTGAGAGAGCATGAGCTTCCCTGTGGAGGTCAGCCTTGCATGTGAACCTCTTTTCTGAAGTTTTATTTCTGTGTTTGCATCACTCATTGCTGCGAATAAAATTCAGAGGTGACAGGACCCTTGTGAAGTGCAGTGGGGAGAGACGATGAACAAGGATGAGGATTCCTCCTTTGAAGAAATGCAGATAATGATGGTTAACAGAAGTCTGAGGGACTGCGAAGGATACACAGACCAAAAGTTTTCAAGGTTACAGAGTTTTCAGGTGCTCCCAATTATTTTTCTGTCTGACTCCCAAAATCAGAAGTGTCTGAAAGGACTGTAGTTTTTAGAATGTAATATGCTTTAGTCTTCTTTAAGGTATCTCAGCTTAGATGCCTGGAATACCAGTCTGTTAGAAAACTTTGTCTTAAAGGTAAATGGAGTATATTTCTGCATGCAGGGAAGTGCCGGAGAACAGTCTAGTGGAATAAAGGTTTTACACACAGCTGGTTTTGATGTGTCTGCAGTTCCCAGAGTTGGGGGATGAGTGTTTCTGTGTGCTTCTGGGATGCTCGGACTTCATTTCTTCAGCTGTTGCAGTGTGGCATGAACAGCAGCTCCTCCTTCCTGGAGAAGTGGTGCAGTTGTCTGGGCTATTTTTTTCTTCAGGGGGAAAAATACCAGACTGATTTGTTTGGTTCTTTTTTCTTTACGTGTAGCTCACACATGGGGAGATGGGAGCTCATGTAGCACAAGCTGAGAACTCTTAGGCTCAGGGTATTCTGCAAGTTCTCTGGCAGAAGCTTCACTGCAGGGCACCATCCTCTTGGAAGGGGCGATGTTGCAGTTGATTTATTTTGTGTGGTTTTGTCTTGAGGTGGAAGTTGTTGGCACTGTTTGTTATCTGGCTGACTGCTTATTCTGAGCACAAGTGCTGCAGGTGATGGTGGTTGACATCAGTGGCCCAAATTTACCAGCTATGTCACATCTTACACAGCTGATGCCAGCAAAGTGCAAGCCATGAAAATGCAAAATCAAGCCCTTTCTAATCATCCAGCAGCATCTGTCTCTTCCTGGCCTCCCAGGCTTCGTTTCCTGAGTCCCCTTAATGGAGCATCATTAATGCAACTTGAAGTTGCCTTACTATCTTGCTAATGAGCTTTGCTCGTCTCGCTTGTAAAGCCAGGCAGGCTGAGAGCCGTGGGAACTCGTGGCTGAAGGGACTGGTGTGCCTTGCCTTGGGAGGGCATCTGCTTTGGGGGAGAGTGGCTGATGGCACTGGGCATCAGAGCACAGGGCGTGCCCAAGGTTTGGTTTGGCATCAGGCTGGCTCTGACTTTCTCGTCGCCTTTAAACGCCATCCCTTGTAATGCAAGGAAAAGACTGTGCTGGAAGTCTCTTCTCCATCGCTTGTCCACATCAGCTCTGCTGCTCCCGGACTTGCATTGTGTTGGAGTGTTATAAAATTGCACTGCGCTTAACTCATGGCTTCGAACACAACAGGTTAGCAAGGGTCACACCTAGTGACTGCTGTATTCATGTTTGGGATAAGAGATTATAATTCTGCTAGTTAATTTAATCCCCACAGTTTGGCAGCATGTTCCTTAGACTATTTTTCATCTTCAAATTGCATTCTGCTGGTTAGTTCCTGTAGAGGCCTGCTGTGCTCTGCATTTATGTTCTTGTTCTTAGGATTTGTGCTGTTACCACATCATCTATCAGACACGTGAACAACAGAGAATGAATGGTGTGAAAAGTCTCTGTGTCAGTTTTATGAATAGACCTGTGGATTCCACTCGCACAGGAATTAAGGGGCTGTCTGGGTGACTGTCATCTGGGAAAGGGATATATGTCTCTTGGCAGATGTAGCATCTGGGTATCTGTTATTGCACTTAAGTTGCGAGAAACTCGTCATTTTTAACTCCCATATTTCATCAATGGAAAGCTGTGAAAATTGCCTGTGTGTTCATAGGAGAATAGATTCTGGCTTTTATCTGATAACCAGAAGAAATCTCTGCGGCATTATCAAAGGACGAAGTCTCATTCAGAATATAATTTGTTGATGCTGTCTGACCACCATATGTTGTTGTAACTTCTGTCCCTCTTTGGCAAGATATAAAATAATCTGCAAAATATGGAGATCCATGTCTGAAAAGTCTGTTTAAAAGTAATGCACTATCAAAATGGATTAGCTGTGCCTGAAATATTTCTAGATTTATTTGCTGTCGAAGGGTGGTAAAATATTTAAGGCAAATAGCCTAGTTGTGTTTAGGAATTTGACCATGAAAGAGCCTAGGGAAATGAATTTAACTATTATTTATACTAATTGTGCAAAATATTTTAATTGTCCAATATTATAAATTTATTATGTATCAGTTCCCCCCCCACCCCACCCCCCTTTCTTCTTTCCTTCTGGCTCATTTGGCAACATTTATTCTAAGAAATTGCCCAGAAGCCTAAACTCCTTTCAGGAGTGTTACAGCGCGTGGCACTGCAATGTCTCCAGCTTACCTGCTTCTCTTTAGCACAGTCCAATTAAAATACAGTGAAGGCACCCAGATAAAGACGCTGCTTTCTCCTGGTGAGGCTTGCAGATGGGTCTTGGATCACTCATCTCTTTATCTGCATTTAAGAGATGGCATAAAAGCCCCTCAAGTGATGTCTCTGTGCCTTCACCCCTTTTTAAAAGGCAGTGCAGTCTTCAAGAAAATAATGGTTTTCTTCATTTTGAAAAGCTGCTTTTCTGCAGGCATTGATTTGATACAGAACTAATTGCTAGAATTCCTTGTGATTTAGTGCTTTTTTTGTTACACACTTACAAGATCTCTTCTTTAACTCCCCTGCTTTAAGTATTCTCATAGTGTGACACTATCCCAGACTCCAGTAGTCAAGGGTCTGCCTCCAAAGGCTGGCTTGTAGCTCCATGTTGAACTACTCAGTTAAAAAGTTCTTACACATTAAGGACTAGGAATAAAACTGTAATTCAACTGCTACTATAGCCCACAGTGGCAAATCAGAATGATTATGAGGTAGGCAATGTGTGTATTTTTGAATGTCCCATTTTAATTGCAACAGCTGAAAACAGATTTGTGTGCAATCCTTGTCTTCAAAGAAGGCTTAAAAGAATGTGTGGTGCACCATCTAGTTAATCTACCATTATAACTAATGATTTCACCATTCAGACATAACATACAGATCTTACAGGATTTTTCTTACGTAACTGATGGCTTGATACCTTTTAAACACTAATGCCGAGGGTATAATCTCTCTGAATAGTGTAATAGCTTCATATTTAAGGTAGATTGGGGATAAAATTTTGTGTTTTCATGTGAGCTATGAATACCAGTAAGGTATTCAGGCAGGAATTACCTTATCGTACCTTGGAGGGCAGTTATCAAATAATTTTTATTGGAAAGTTAATACGTTGAGACAGTGAATGGAAAGCTGCTCAGGATGCTGAGTGTAGCCAGCATTGCGTTGCTTTTTCTATCTGCAGAGCTGCGGCCCGGGCTGATTCATTTAGCACATCATCGGAAATCATGTAGCGTTCAGTGCCGCTTAAAATTACATGAAATGGTGTGTAAGAGATTTCTCCATGTTGGCTTTGAAGGGTCCTCTCCTCCTTGCAGAAGCAGGTCTGCAGGGTCCAGCACGGCTTCGCAGGCTGTGGGTGTCAAGCTCGGCAGACACCGGTACTGCACTGGCAGCCAGGGGACTTGCTCAGGAATTAATTTCATGCTTGTGTACCTGAGTGTGCAGTCGCTCCTTTTCTCTTTTAATCATGTATGTGCAAACCTCAGACCATATATTACGGTGTTCATTTCTCCTCTGCCATCAGCACTGGCATGGTGGATCAAAGGAAACCTTGCAGGGCAAGGCCTTCTGCTGTGCCTTCTCTTCCTCTCTCCCTCCTGCTCTATGTGCCTCTATTCCACCCCTCTAATTTGGCTGCTCCATGTTGAGCCTTCCTGGAGCATGTTCCTGCCCCTCCTGTTGTCCCGATTTTCACTTCCCCAACTTTTACAGGGCTCCCAGAAAAGTCTCCCCTGTTTGCTCCCTGTCAGTCCAGCCTCTCTAATTGCTGGCTTTTCTCCAGATTCCAGCTCTGCAGGAGTGGAACAGGAAACTGCTTGGCTGCACCCAGTTCTGGAGCTGTTAGCTGTCTCCCAGCTGAAAAAAAGACTTTTGGAATGCTGTAGTGATTGGTGCTAATATAACTTAAATATTTTATTGAAAACTTAAACTTTCTTTGGTGTTGTTAGGTTGCTTTGGTCAGAAGGTACATCCCCACCTCCCCCCCCAAAATCTGGAAAAAGTAGTGATTCTACCTGAAACATAAGATGATTCTGATGTATGAAGCACTTCCTTTTTTGAAAGAACTTGGTTTTAATGCTTTGGCTCTTCCAGACTTTTATCTGAAAAGCCACTGTATGCTCTGTTCTGTACCTTGCACCTCTTCAGGATGAGAGAGCCCACTGACCCCAGTTAACACCAAAGAACAAAAGCACCATGAGACTGAGTCTGCTTTTCTGATGACTTTACCAGTATGAGATAGTGCTGTTTGTTCACAAACACAGCAATAGTTGTGTTTTCATGGAGTGTTTTTGTGGCCTCATGAAGAAATGCCTGGTTGCACTGTGAACGGGCCGAGGAAGGTGGTGTTGTGTCATGATTTCTGCAAGAGCCAGACCACTACCTTTCCAGTTCACAGCATGGGCAGAGATCCTGACTTATCATCCTTTCCCCAGAGTTTCTGCAGCTAGCCAATAAATGTATATCTTCTCTGAATTGCTGATGACTACTGAATTACTGCATATTTGCAAGGGGATTATTGACATTAATGCTGGGCTATCTAGCAGTGATGCATGATTTTATTTAGAACAGGATGTGCCAATTTGCTTCTTTTTCAGTCCTACAGAAGCTGTTTAGCAACCAGCAAGTCTTTTCCCATTGTTCTCTTGCAAAGCACTTGAGCTCCCTCCTGGTTTGTAACATCCTTTATGGTGGAAATAAATTTCTGTACAGTATGTCTCTTCACCTTTTATAAATATAGATAAGTGCACAAATCTATTAAGTATCTATGCAGAAAACTAAAACTGCATCTTTTCATAAGAATATCAGATTTATAATTGCATAAATAAGATGCTGGCTGAAGCAAATGTTCAATTTCACATTAAAGTTAGGCATTCATAAAGGCTTGGATTTGCATAATTTAATTTTCTGCACGGAGGACACTGAAAATCAGTGCTATGATTCATGGCCATACCATGGTTACCATGAGGCTTTTTGATGGTTCCAGCTAGAAGTACAAAGGTGTTTACAACCCGAGATGTTTTGCACTGACTCAGAGCCCTTGTACCTTCAACAAATACAGGTTGTTTAGACCCAGTGCCTTTCTCTGGATGTAAAGGCACACAGGAGGGCTCACTGAGCAGATACCTGCAGGAGCACCTTGTTCTTTGGAGGAGCCAGTGTCCAATCTTCCTCCTGCCTGAAGGGTTCAGACTTTTTCAGCAACAAAAATCCCAATTATTTGCCTTCTCTGTGGAGGATGCTCAGGAGAAAGCTGCTGTCTTTCATTTTGTAACAAGGAGAGGCTTTAGGTATTTCTCAGCACATGTGATTTTTAAGTGAATAAGTGGGCCATTTTTTCCTGATAGCCTTTCCAGCTGTCTGCCTAAGCTATTTCATTGTTCTCTTCCTTGGGATTTTCATGGTCTCTTATCTTTGTTCGGTTTGGGGGTTTTTTTGCCAAGAATGTTTGGGTCTCCAAATCCCACACCTGTTCTTTCCTGTTGAAATGAGTGCCTGTTGCCTCCCAACCACGTAGACATATAAAAGTAAATAAAAAGAAAAAGTAAAAAGGACTAAAGTAAGATGTTTAATTTAGTATTTTTAGAGAGGAAAACAAGGTATGTGAGGTCATGTTGCCTACAGATCCTGGTAGCATGATGTTTTCCAGTGTTTCTAGTTCGCAGCCTGGAGTGAATTAACATTTAGAAAGCTGCCAAGGAATCTGGAAAACTCATTCAAATGTCACAATTAGTACCTTTGCTCACACAAGAGAAGATTTGGCGGGGGCAAACCTGTACTGCCTTTCCTGAAATTGCATGACTTTTCCTACCACTCCAGGATTCCAAAACCTGCAAAAATCCACGTTGCAGAGGGAAGGTTATCTGCAGAGCTGTGTAGCACTCATGGATAACCTCGGGCACAGCAGGCTCTCTGCTACAGTGGCACAAGGGTGGTGCCTCCCAGAAACTTTTCCAAAGGGAAAGAAAGGCAAATTCTGAGTTACTGGTGCATGGTGTTCAATAAAATCCTGTTACAGGCTTCTTTCCAGCCCAGCTGTAATTGGCCTGGGAATAGAAGGGAATGCAGTGCTTGGTGACTGCTTATGGGTAGCAGTGCTTTTTGTGGTTTTCTGAAGCTTTAATTTGAATTATTCAGCTAGTTTCTAACTGATCAAATCAGTGGCTTGGGAGAAGTTTGACTTAAATTTCCATAAAGCCATTTGGTGCATACTGGTTCCTCACATTCCATGTCTGTGGATCTAAGGTGTTTTTTGTTTGTGTGCATTTATTATAGTGCTCTGAGAAATGTAGTTGAATTTATTACAGACTTTCTACTGACATTTGTGAATTTATACACCTCCACTTTGGTTCAGTCAGATGCATAGGAATAATAAGCAAAATGTGCACATAAAAGCCCAAATACCCCAGTCCTCATGGAAGCAATTCGTTCTTTTACAAAAGAAAAAAATGAAAATTACTGAAGGTATAAAAGAAAAATCCTGGGATGGAATGTAGGATGTGGGGTTTTTTTCTGGTTTACTTGAATTTAATACCTTCTAGCTTGTGGAGTTTTATAAAGATTTCTCCATTCCTGTCCTCTCCCTTTCATGCTGTAAATCATTGGTATTGCACACGGGGTGTTTTGCCTGACACAGTTTGGTAGTCACTGGCAAAGCAAATTTAACTTCTGGGTCTAAACAGAGAAAGTTTAGTCCTATGTCGAGGCTCATATTGCTTGTTGGTGTCCATCAGAATTTCCTTATGGAAATTATTGGAGTTGCACAGGCATCCAAACCAGAGTAACAGCATCAATGAGTCCTGGCTTCTCCTTTGGATGGAGGAGGTTTCAGGAACGTGCCTGTTAAATCCTTTTAAGCAATACCCAGTTTGTAGTCTTTGCTCAGCAGAGATTTAAGCTTCACTGTGTGAACTCCAGGGAGCCAATACCACTTTCTTAACGATTCCTGCTTGTTTTCTTCCCAGCTCTGACCGAAGGATATGTGGGCTCTCTGCATGAGAACAGACATGGGAGTTCTGTGCAGATCCGGAGGAGAAAGGCTTCAGGGGATCCTTACTGGGCATACTCGGGTGAGTGACTTCTCTTCTTCAGAGCACTAAAACATGAAATGCCTCCAGAATCAAATTGTTTACTTGTTTTTTATTACTACTGTGCTCAGTTTAAATTAGTTTTACAGTGTATTTTCTTCTTCTGCCTTTCTTGCAAATTCCCCCTGTACAGAATCCCTACTTTCTTGCATTTCTGCCATTTACCTGCAGGGTTTGCCTTATTCTGCTCCTTCTCTTAGTCTTGTTTTAGTTTGTTGACATACCCTTGGTCAGGCATACCCCCAAATTTCTCTTTGCTCATCTGGTTCAATCAGTACATTCCCAAGTTCACAGTTTGCTTGTATCCATATATATATATATATATATATATCTCCAGATTTAAAAAAACCAAACAAAAACCAACACCCAGAAGTTTTACAATTATGTGTTTCTGTGCATGCATTTTTGTGGTAGTGTATAATGACAACAGTGGGACTTGTCAGTGCATCAAGCCAGCATGTGTGGTGCTGAAAGGATAAGATACTGGAAGGGTATTTTATTGTTTGTCCCACTGCTTTTGTACAGTCTTATGGAAGAGCTCATGTACCTGCACAATTCTGAAATACCACAAATAAAAATACACTTCAGAATGATGTCTCTGATTTGCTGGTTGCTGTGCTCTAGAAATGGTGTTAATATATTGACTCTGTAGAAGATATCTAATATCTAAAAAGTTTTTATGAAGATTTCAAGCATTATATTGAACTTGTATGTGCTTTTCTAGAAGATCTGAGATATGTTTCAGACGTTTGTTGCTTGTTCAGGAGGGTTGTTGTGCAGGGCTGGCTGAAGGAAAATACTACTTTCTAAGAGATCTGAATGTTGATACTGGATAAATATGCAAGTGTTACTTTTTGAGTGCCAAGACCTCTCTTTTATCCAGACCATTTATTTCATTGGGAATGAATGATTATAGGTAAGTGTAGAGGTTTTTTCCATCAATATATAGAAGTTATCTCTATTAGATCTCAAAATACAAGCTATCTCATTTGCAAATGGGGTCAGGCAAGTAAAATAAATCTAAACATTTTAGTAATGTAGGACAAATGTAGGACTTTTGATTTTCATCCAGTTCAGCCTCTCTTGTGTGATGCTGTTTTGTCCATATTTGCTCACTGAGGGGACCAGACGTAATGAAAATGCTGAGCTTCTGTGTTTAGGTTGAAAGTGGGAATAAATGGTGGGTGGCAGAGCCCAGATACCAGACAGATGTTTGTTTCTAGCTGAGCACAGTGAGGAGGATGATCATGTTATCTTTCTCCTTGCTTCCTCATTCCCCAGAATATTTCACAGGAACCCTGAGCAGGGCTTGGCTAAGCAGTTCATGTGCTAACGTTTGTCCTGTGGGTAGGATGTTGGACATGACTAGGAAGTTTACATCAAATGAGCCTACAGAGAGGGGAAACCACTCTGCAGTAAGCAATTAGCCTGTGCCAGTGGTTTCCAAGCTCTTTTACAGACATTATCTGGTAGGCTGCTTCCCTTCCCTATCCTCAGATGGTCAGGCCAGCTCCCCTCCAGTTATTTGTACAACAGCTGCTGGCCCAGCCCCAGCAGTTATGGGCAGGGAAGGAGGCTCTGCTGGGCTGAGGGCTGGTGAGTCTGGAGTTGCTTCTCAGGGAATTTGCCAACGGGAGTAAACAGGATCAGGATAGCTCCTGACAGGCGTCAGTGGACAGCCTGTGCTGAGCCCCAGCATTGACCATGTGTGTTAGGCTGAGCTATGGCTTCATATTGGTTTCAATTGAGCAGAACTGATTTGCAGCAGCACAGGCTTCTCTCTCGTTACGACTGTGCCTGCCTGCTTGCAGAGCTTTTGTATTTTTGGGCTTACGAGTTCTGTAATAAATCCTGAGGTGGGGGTAGAGAGGTCTAAAAGCAGGCAGGTTTTCCTGCTTAGGGGTGGAAAAAGGGCACAGCTGTGTTGCAGAGAGCCCTCAAATATCCATCTTCCACAGGCTATATCTGTCCTATACTGTGCTTTTAGATTAATTCCTCTGTAGCCTGTAGGAAACCCTTCTGCTGCTCCAAGCTCTTGCGTAGGGTGAATGGTCCAGGAGCTGGTTTAAACTCTGGAGATCAGGAATTTTCCTGGTTTCATGGGTGATCTATGGCATTACCCTGTGCTGCCTGGTCATATTGATCCTCTCAGGCACAAGAGTTTAGAGAGGAGAAACCTCAGTCATTGATCAGGTGTTGAACAACCCAGGGAGCTGTAACATTTGTATCAGGCACCCACATCCCTAAAGGTGCCTGTGGCAGGAACCTGTGAACTCCATGCCCTGTGCTCGCGCTGCATGTTGCCTGCACAGAGCTGTACCACACTTCTCTCACTGCCTGGAAAGGAAAGGATTTTTAAGCCTTGTAAAATAACCCCGTTGTCTACAAGACACAATTCTGACTATAACATTTATTGTAGTTCAGAAATAAAACTTGGAAAAATAAAGACTAGATAATTAAATGAAGAAGGCCCATTTTGAATGGGTTCTGTCAAAAGGACAGCAGGAAACACAATCAACCCTTTAGAAGAAACTTTATTAAGTTTTTGCTAGCAGCTCTTTAAACTAAATTCAGAAGTGAGCAAATGCTGAAAACAGAGATCTAGCTTATCTTTAAATAGGAACTGCAAGACTGAATAGAAACTGCTATCTCCTAGTTGTTCTTTTTAGGATTTTGAAGAAGCTCAAACAACATTTCTAGGGGGAGTTCTCTGTGCATGTGTATTCATGTATGTTTTGGCAAAGTATTTATTCCATGATTGTGTCTTACAGTTTGCCAAAGACTTCCTAAACTGAGACTGGCCATGTTACTTTTAGTGCAACAGAAATGTGGAATAGGCACAGCACAATCACAAGAAGTAGGTGTGGATCCTGAATGTGTTTCACTGCAGTCTTTGCTTTTCCAAGTCATCTTTTCTGTTGGGCAAACCACTGAACGGACAGGTTTGAAATGATTTTTAGCACATCTTTATAATTGCCACAGAACTCAGTATGTTTCTAGTACCCATCATAGTGACAGATAGTAGCAGTTCAGGTGCTTTTTCACCAGTGTGGACATATTTTTGTAAATATGTAAACTGGTTTTTAAACAAAAAACCCAAACAATACTTGAAACAAAAGCCTCCAGAAATATGCAATTGAAACATCTACTCGATCCAGGGCTTTCTGACTGACCCTCCCTTGTGTAATGTATGCCTCTTCCCAGAGCATAATATTCCAGACATTTAAAGATGCCTCTCAGTGTCAAGTGTTGCATCTGTCAGTGCTCAGAACACTTTGCTGGTGATCTGAGCAGCCTGAGTTGGCCTTGCAGTAGCCTGAAAAATGAGTAACTTGAGGGTCAGGGCCTTATGAGGAGATTACAGTGTGAGATGCTGATGCAGATGCTTGTACCTTAAGTGATGGTAGCTCTGGGGGACCTGTATCTACTCATACCTGCTCTTCTGAAAAGCTGTTGTATATAATTAATGTGACAATCATTGTGTGAGATTGTGGAAAACCAGAAGTAGCAAATGGCTTACCCAAATCAAGAAGCTCCTTTTTGAGTCTCCAGGTGTAAAAGACTTGATGTCTAATTATTCCCAGTGTGAATTTGTGGGATTAACAGGTATGGAAGGGGTCTGCACTGTTCTGGGGCAGGATGTTGTAGATGATGGTGCTTTTGTCACTGGAGTTTCCCAGTTGAGCTGGGGTGTTGGCACTGGCTGGGCTGGTGTGCCCTCCTCCCTTGATGACTGTTCTGCTGCTCAGCTTCAGGGTTGTGAGCTGACTCATTCAAGAAATACTCTCTTAAGTAATCAAAACCATTTGGGCTTCTCAGAGAACAAAAAAACAGATGTTGGCCAAGGATGTAGATGTGTTCTTTTTAGATGTTTATCTAACTGTGGCTTTGTAAAGAGAATCCTGGGTAAAAAAACTCCTACAGTTGTTTTTTCCCTTTAATCTTATGGTGCATTCAAGGCATCTTTTTCTTCTTTGTACCTTTAGTCTCTCATATTCTATGTGAAATTATTAGCACTGCTTATGATGCATCTGTTCTTTCTGCATGTCCTTACTAATGTTTTTTCTGTCTAAAATGTTGAATCCTTTCTCTGCAAGATTCTGTGCAACTGCCATGAGCATTAGGAGAAGTTAATAGAAGAAAAATAGGCTTTACAAGAGTAGAGATGACCCTGTGAGTGAGAAAAAGTGTCCATTAAGAACAGGAACTTTGGCCATGCTGTCAAGCTAGTGGACACTATCAGTGTGTGAATGCTTTGTCCTACAACACTTAGCCAGTTATTGCTGTCCTTTAAGATGCTATTATTTAAAATACAACCGGTGGTGAATGTAAGAATTGAGTGTTCTTCTCAAAAGCAATTGCTGGCATTAAAACAGGAATGATGGGTAACGGTTATTTCCTGAAAGAACAAATGGTATTAACTGTGATGGAATGTAACTCGGTGATATCCTTTGTAAATGTGTGAATTTCTCTCTTTGCTTAGATTGTTCTCGTTAAATAAGCTGCTAATGTGAATTGGACAGGAAATAATCAGCACATAGTAAGGAAAGCATCAAGACTTATTGAACTGAGAGGTAACTAATGGGCTATTTGCTATGGTCAGTATTTCACTCTTTCAGTCCCTCACAATAATAAATCTCGGTATTGACCAAAACTCTGGCACATCATGTGCTCAGTTATCATTTCCCTGTAAAAGTACTCATCTCTCTTAAATGCAGGATGGTCAAAATGAGCAGATTCTGGCTCTCTTGCTTTCTCACTCTTTGGAGATGACTTTCTAAGGAGGAGCTAAGCTAAGAGAAGCAGGAAAAACATTCCCATTAATATCTGACCTGATCAGTAAACTGAGCTTTTAATATTTTTATCTGCATTCATCAGAGATGAATGGTAGTCTTCAGTGAACCCTGCTGGAACCAGCTGCAAGGCATTCGTTTCCATATGCATCTTATTAGAGGAACAGTTGTTCCAGAAATCAATGCTGCACTCTTCCATGAGGGGAACGCAGGAAACCGTAGCTTGAGAGTTTGCTGCTACTGTCTGAGCATGAACCCTGATTTTTAATGTGCACAGCTAAACAACTGCTGTGTGTTTTCTCAAATAAACAGGAATTGCCATCTGTGTATTTTGATTGTTTGTATTCTGATGGTACTGGGTCATGAGTCTTCATGTCCATGAGCAAGACACTGTACGGATGTGTCCGAGACACATCTGTGCCTGCAGAATCTGCATCTAAATGTGCACGTACTCGGAGGATGTCAAAGAGAATGTTTATCTTTCCTTAGCTGTTCTGCCCCTGTGAAGGAACCAGTACAAAATACTATCTTTCATTTCTGTTCTGAGAATGAAGAAATGAGTTTTCACATTCCTATCCCAGAGAACAGGATAGATCTTCCTAACCATAAGCTGGCATGAGTAAGGAATTCATGATCACGCTTGTGTTGCATATTTACCATTAGCAGTCCCCTGAGGAGAGCCAGCCTTGCCAGAAGCAGCCCAAGTAGTCTGTATCATTTTTACTAAGCCATATTGCTGGGGAACACAGCTCTGATTGAGAGTCTTGTCATTTACTTTGTTTGTCTATTGGCAAGTTTCTAAATAATCTGCTAAGGAAACCTCAGATAGTAATTTAGTTTCTACTTAGACACAGACATGATTCCATTATTGAACACCATTAATACTGTTTACTCTCTCTTCTTGCCACCTTTTCTTGTGTGCCACGCTAACAGTTTATTCCAAGTACTGTCATAGTCAATCCTGGTATCCAGTCTACATTGAAATGCTTGATTGGATTTTTAAAAGTTGGATGCAGATAAGGTGAAATTCCCTTTTTTCTTTATTTCCGGCAAGGTTCTTGCTAGAATTTGATTGGTTTTCATGCTTAAATACATTAAAGAAAATCTCTGATTTTTGAGTGTTATGAATTTTTTCTGTACTGTTTCTGAGCAGATAGGCTATTGACAGATGAACAGCTTTGAGAGGCTGAAATATAAGATGTGACAGTCACCTCAACTTTCACTCTTTCATGAATTTTTTTCCCCAGCACAACAAGAAGTATAAAATAACAGTAACAGATGCTAGATGAAATCTTCAGAGCTTCAGATACAGTTGTTCCTATAGTGCATCAAAAGTATTTTTACTTTGCACTGCTGCAGTCACAGCTGTGGCAATCTCCCCTCACATAAGGGAGCACAAAGAGCTGCTTTAGCTGGGGAGGGGAGACCTCTCACTTTAAATGTACTCTGCTTTTTGTTGCATTTTCTTTCAATGTGAACACTGGGACATTTGTGGAAAACCTCTGGAATTATAACAACCAGTGCACTGTTTCAAAGGACTGAGAATGTGCTGAAGTGCAGCAAAAAGTTATCAATTTAGTTGATCTCTAGGCATTGAAATAAGTAACAGAATAAAATATTTGAAGTTCTTTAGATATGAGAACACATGAAATGCCTATATTTTAATCATGCAAAAGAAAGATGAAGTATTTGTGTAGCAGCTGTGATACAAGCTCAGCAAATGAACTGGAGAATATTCAGGTGGTTGGAGTCTGCTGTTTTTGAGGTTCTTAAATGATTGCAGTGATACGTTGCAGTTCCAATCTTGATTTCATATGTAACTGAACACATACAGGAGAATAACAGTGAGGAAAAAATTATGTGAACAAGCAAGGATGCTTCAGAGAGAAACAAAGCAAGCAGGGATGATCTGAATAGTCTTGCAGTGTGTGGATTGAAAAAAAAAAAAAGAAAAAGTAGCTTGGCACAAACATTATTGCAATAGTCCAAGCATGAAATAATCAAGGAATGAATCAGAATTCTAGTTGCAGGATATAAGCGGAGTCCTTGTATGAAATGGCCAGTACTGCAGTTGATGCAGTAGATGTAGAATTATTTCCATTATTTTTGTTATGTCAGATGGCTTTTTTGTATCTTTCCAGTCACTGCTCAGAAGATATTTTTTTCAGTATCTCTGCCCCAGGAATTGCCCCATCTGTCCCCTTTCCCAAGAAGTGTTTCCATCTTGCAGAATGTGGCATTGCAGATTTACAGTTTTTAATCATTGTGATCCTTGAAAAGCAGCCCCTGCCTGCACAAGGAGTAGATCTGGCACGCTGGGCTCCCTTGCAGGGAGGAGTGAGTGGGGCAGGGCTGTGCATTCCCCCAGCCTGGGCAGCTGCTGGCAGGCAGGTCTGCCATGGGATGGAGGTGCCATGTGTTTCTTCTGTGTCAAATGTCACATGGCTACCCGAGAAAGCATCAAAGAGGGTCTCATCTAGGTCCTTTGGTGCTGCAGAAGGAGCGCTTAGCAGCTGAAGGAGTTCTGATTCTTACAGTGTCTCTGAGGTGGAGGTGTTTGCATGGTGGGGCCTGAAGGACAGGGCAGTGCAAGTAATTTGTGGGTTCACCCCGTGCCGTGCGCAGCAGAGTGGGAAATTCACTCCGAGTCCCAGTGCCGTGCTCTGTGTCACCACATCCCACCTTATCAGGTGCTGATTGAAGAGACCCTGGTTGCCTCGGAGACTGCCTCCTTTTGGGGGAGACTGCCTCCTTTTGGGGGAGACTGCCTCCTTTTGGGGGAGACTGCCTCCTTTTGGGGGAGACTGCCTCCTTTTGGGGGAGACTGCCTCCTTTTGGGGGAGACTGCCTCCTTTTGGGGGAGACTGCCTCCTTTTGGGGGAGACTGCCTCCTTTTGGGGGAGACTGCCTCCTTTTGGGGGAGACTGCCTCCTTTTGGGGGAGACTGCCTCCTTTTGGGGGAGACTGCCTCCTTTTGGGGGAGACTGCCTCCTTTTGGGGGAGACTGCCTCCTTTTGGGGGAGACTGCCTCCTTTTGGGGGAGACTGCCTCCTTTTGGGGGAGACTGCCTCCTTTTGGGGGAGACTGCCTCCTTTTGGGGGAGACTGCCTCCTTTTGGGGGAGACTGCCTCCTTTTGGGGGAGACTGCCTCCTTTTGGGGGAGACTGCCTCCTTTTGGGGGAGACTGCCTCCTTTTGGGGGAGACTGCCTCCTTTTGGGGGAGACTGCCTCCTTTTGGGGGAGACTGCCTCCTTTTGGGGGAGACTGCCTCCTTTTGGGGGAGACTGCCTCCTTTTGGGGGAGACTGCCTCCTTTTGGGGGAGACTGCCTCCTTTTGGGGGAGACTGCCTCCTTTTGGGGGAGACTGCCTCCTTTTGGGGGAGACTGCCTCCTTTTGGGGGAGACTGCCTTGGTAGCACAGGTGTGGTGAGGCTCCTGAGCTAACACAAGGGCTTCTGGAGGTGATCAGGTTGTGGAGCTTAATTCTTCCTTCATCAGCAAACTCGATTTCTCCCTGTGCTGGTGCTTTGTTGGAGCTCTTAATCTGTTTGATGCTTTCAGTTTTTTCCAGTGGGTTTGAGGAAGGAATAGGAATTCTTTTCCTATTCAACACACAGAACATTTTGCTGTAAGTTACAAAGTTTTTTTTAAAGACTGCATGTGCCCAAAGAGTTGGATGGGCACACTTTTAACTTGTCAAATTAAATAAATATTACATCCTGCAATGGAGTGCAGAGCTGTGCATATAAATTACATCTTTAAACAGCACTTGAGTGATTTTCTGGAAATATTTTCAACTCTCCTCTGAACTTTTAAGGGTCATCTCTATAGCCTTTCTATCTGAGGGAGGCTATTGGCACTGGAATGATTTATTGAAGAGGTATGTTGCTCTTCAGTGGAAAAATAATGTCAAGCCTTACTGAGAACCTGAGTATCAAACTTCTGGTTTTTTAAAGCTGGGAAAGCAAGTGGGTTTAATTCAACTGAACCTGGAATGAATGTTTCCTAAGTGTGTGTTCCCACCCACTCCCATCTCTTTACACTGCCCAGTTGTGAGATGAGTGGGACTGTGGGTTGATAATGTTTTCAGGATAATTACTCAGATGAGCAGTTTCATTTGTGAAGAATTAGGAGCCTTTTGTTCCTGTTGCAGAGATGTAAAGATTGGAATTTGGAGCTGCCATGGTAAGGGCTGGTGGGCATTGCTGACTCATGGAGCCCTTGTGGCTGAACCCTCAGTTGGGTGAAACAAGTAACTCCTTTAAAAATATCTAAGACTTGACCAGCAAGCAACTCTTCTACCGAAGGAGTCTTTGCCGCCATGAGTATTAGGCCTTCTACCTTCCTCCATCTCCTGCCTGCTTTCTTCCAAACAGTACTTGCTGAGTTTGACCTGAGCCAGTCTGTTCTGGCCATGGCTGCAGTAAACCCTCTCCCCTACATTCCTGTTCGAATGCAATCTCACTCCATGCGCGTTTTCTCCACGCTGCTGTAGGATTACAGCCTTGCAGGCACGCACACAGACGCACATCTCTCCTTAGCATAGAGCTGTGAGGTATGCTCATGCTGTGATCACAGCTGTGAAGACCAGCAGGGCACAGGGAGGCTGAGTGCCATGTCTCACGTCACCCCAGTGTGGCTGGACTGAGGTCTCTGATGCTGGCCCATGCTGCTTTTTTTACCTTGATGTAAATTAAAGCATTCAGGCCAACATGTAAGTTGTGCAGCTGCCAGAAAGATCAGGAGGAGCTGTTCTGCATGGGGTTCTTGATTTCTGACTCTCCTGCAAGGTTTTCTCCACTGTCTTGGTGTATAAATTTCCTCAGAAATGAACAAAAGAGGAAAAGTCCCTGCAGTTGAATGCCTGAAGGTGATGAGTATTGGCATGTGACTGCAGTTTCTGTTGCTTTCCTTATGTGGAATAGTGAAACAAATGTTTCCTGTCTCCCTCCCAACTCCCCACAATACACTCACAGCTAGAGCTGAAGTGACAAAGGTCCCTTAAATGTCAATCATTTGTTTTTGCACTGTGCTAGGTTGGCCCCTCACAGGGCCCCTCTGCTGTATTTCACATCATCTGGTCTTTGAGCACTGGGGCCCATCCCGTGAGTCGAGCTCCTGAATGAATAAACTGCTAAGTGGATGCGCTCAGAACGAAGAATTCAGTGTTATGTGATTTGCTTTGTGTTTGTGTGAATGTATTTCCCCAGTACAGAAAAAAGATTTACCCTAAAGTAGCACAGCAGTGAAGTCATGGAGAGTTTAGATCACTTCATGTTCAGTTTTACATGCTGTCTTTTGCTCCCGAGGTGTGGTGGTGTGTCTCAGGCTGCTGAGCTCAGGCTGCTGCCAGAGCCTTCTGGCCCCTTGGGGTGTGAAAAGCTATTTTACATGCCAGATGCTAGTCTGCTCCTAACCAGAGGTGACGTGAACTTTTCAGATAGATTCCAACTTGGACGCTTCTGTGGCACTTCAGATCATGTTTTTAATTTATATTTCTGTTGCTGGGGACGTGAGATTGAGACACTTATCTTCATGATACACTATTAGCATATGCTGATCTCAGAGGAAGGGGATTTGCTCTGCGAAGGTGTTTGCAGAGAACTGGATGTGAGTTTTGTATGGAAGGGCTCAGTGTATGTAGTTCAGTTACTGCTTAGATTGCACAAGGGCTCCCCAGATGGCTGCAGGACATAATTGCTCTCAGTGCAAACATAGAAAAGTTGCCTCTACCTTAAATTTGTCATCTGAATCATCTGAGAGGTGGCATGGTGTTAAATGCATTGATGGCTGAAGCAGAGTGTAATGAGGTGAAGACTATGAGCTGGAGAAGGTACTGAGAGCTTTCTTTTCTCTGCCGTTAAAACACCAGAGCTGTGCAGCTCTATGAACAGTTAAACAGCTTCATATTCCTGTGAAAAGTCTCCAGTGCCTAAGAAGCTCTGAGCTTATTTCATGGCCTCCAGTTGTGCTCCGTGCCACTGTGCCCTGTGTTGATGCTTGTGCATCACTAAACCAGTGGCTGTGCTGTATCTGTAAGGTCACCCCCTTCTCTGAGATTGAGTCAGAGTTACCTACCCAGCAAGTCTGAAAGTTGTGGTGGAAGGGAAGGGGAATTGGTAGCCCAGATGCAATACAAGGCTCGAACACATAAGCCTATTTCCTTAGAAATTAGGCTAATCCATGATGGGCCCCTATTCAAAATGGCAAGGGCTCACAAGTAGCTTTTCAGAACATGTGCCAGTAAAGTTCTGCTTCTGTAAGGAAACCCCTGCCAGTCTGGCAGATGGGTTTTGAAGGCTGAAAAATGTCTGGGTGGTTCAAGTGATCAAAATATTAGCGATAATTCTATCCTGTTGTGCTAAGGGAGGTGTAACTGTTCAAAGGAAATAGACCAAGTCCAGCCTGTCCGTCTGAGGCCATCCATACTCCTGATCATACGTCCCAATAGAGGAGGTCTGCACAGGACTCCTTGAGAGAGAGTTGTAGGCAACTATCTGTGTGCTATTAGGGGAGGACCTTAAATGAGGGAAGGTGTTGTGGTGTGGCACCTGAACACATAATTCAACATCGCCTCTCATGATTTCAGTATGAACAGGAGTGCAGAGTATGGTAAACTTTTTCAGCTTTTTTCCCCCAAAGTACTGTTGGAAACTGTAATAAAAAGTAACTGCTGGGAAAGTAGTTTTGCTGAGTTCTGCTATTTCTGAAAATGCATAATGCTCCATAGGCTTTTAAGTGATACTGGGCATATTTAACATTCTTTGATGTTAATTTCCTGGCATATGGACATCTCGACTTATTAAAATAAATAAGTACTTTCAAATTTAATGAAATGATGGAGGAAATGGCCTTTTTTCACATTCACGTCCGCTTCGCTAGATAATTTAATGTTTTAAAATGTAAGTTCATATTAAAGTTTAAAATTCGAGTATTGGTTTTTGAAATTCTGTAATAAAAAGCTTTTGCTGTGGGAGAGCTGTATGAATTACTGAGCATGATAACACGATTAGCAGAGTCTAACTCATGATTTCTTTGGTACAAAATGCAAGCTGTAAATCCTCCCACTAGGACCTACAGCACTGGTGTGCTGGTGGCAACTCCTGGTGCTCAGGACTGTTCCCTTCCCGGGGTGTTGCTCTGCAGCCTGGCAGATTTGCCAGCTGCCTGCATTCCAGAGCGAAGGTATAGCTGTGGAGAAGGTCTCCTACATCAGTGACCTTTTTCGCGCCCCCCCCCACATTTTACTCTCTCTTGGAGCCGACACTTTAAGCTTCTTGGGGCAGAAACGAGCATTTGTTAATGTTGGCTCCCCAAAAGATCATTCCGTTTTCTTTTATACTAAACGTGTATATTTGCTTCCAAGGTCTTTGCATCAAGTGGGAAGGATTTTCTTAATAGGTGTGTCTTGGGGTGATTTTATGATGCTGCTCTATTCCTGGTTGTCTGGTCGAAGCCCAGAAATGCTGCTGTAGCTCTGAGGTGGGTCCAGGTGAGGGGTGGGAGCCTCGGGGTTTGTTCCAAGACTCGCCCTGGAACAGGCTGGCTGTGCCGAGGACCCGACCTCACTCTTTTGCTTGATTAGCTTGGTTTTTGCGTAGCATAGGCAAGAAGTTTCTTTTTTTTCCCTTTCCCTGGCCTGGAGAGGCTGCAGCAGCAGTCGTTCAGCGGCTGTTTTGTTTTCTCTGGAACTGTTCGGCTGGGTTTTGGTCTGAGATCAGACATTCGCCAAGACCGATGGGCCGGGATCTGCGGGAGCCACTCTGGCCAGCCCGAGACCTTGGGGAAAGCTGAACCAACAGGAGAAAGGACACCAAAATCCACCAGCTTCATCTCCTGTGAGGAGGAGACCAGCTCTAGAAGTCTGGCATGTTCCCATCTGTTTTGCCCAAGCTGCTGCATGAACTCTTTTTTCCCTTCCCTGAGACAAAAGCTGGCTGCCAGTTTGTCCCCCCTCTGCCACTTGGCCAGCCCGTTTATTTCTTCCCCTGGCATTTTGGGGTTTTTTGTTGTGGTGGTTTTTTTTTTTTTTTTTTTTTTTTTTTTTTTTTTTTTTTTTTTTTTTTTTTGTTCTGCTGTGGGTGGGGTAAGGTTCTGACAGTCAATATTTAACATTTATTCAATTTCTTCCTGTGCCATGTGGGCACTTTGTCAATAAATGGGGGGGGGCAAGGGGGCAGTTTTCACTTTTACCAACTCATTCATTTTTCTCATTGGCAGAAAAAGGATTTCTGAAGCCCCTTTTTCTTTAGAGGAAACACTAATTTCAGAGTGTTTTCTTCTAAATTTGTCTCTAAACCTAGACAAGGTGTTACTGTGTTATTATTAAGTGCAGGAAACGCACTTTGGTCCTCTCTTCTGTGCTGAAGGAGGGCAAGAATTCCTTGGAGAATAAGTAATGTTCAATGGATATAAAAATTTGAGTCCTAAATGTTTAATAGAAATCATTGTGTTTGAATGTAGCAATGTGCAGGTGATGGAAGTTTGCTCTGTGTCTTGCATGTCTTGAGAGACTGCTCACGTGCTGTGTTGAAGCCAAGGATGGCTTTATTTCATTTCAAGGCAGACTAGAAACTGAAGAACTTATTTTCAGAGAGAAAAATGGCAAGGGACCCGAATGAAAAACCTACTCAGCTGAAGCAGGGGTGACAAAGTTCACTGTGATTATATTGATTTTAAATTACTGTGTAGAGCTGAGACCAGCCTATGTCTAGTACTGCTCATGATAAGAAGAAAGCAAAAAGGCATGAATACTCTCCCCTCTGCTTCCAAATATTTTGTTACCAGTATGAAAATCTGAGAGCAGCCTTGTCCTCCTGACGTTCCCAACAGGCAAAATAATGGTGTTCCAGCATCCTCAGTGGAGCTGAAAGGGGATAAGAGGCACAGTGAGATGGAAACCTGTTTTTTCTCGCTCAGCAGCCTGCCCCTGTGCCCTGGCTCCTGAAGGGAGGAGCCCACAGTGCCCTGTTCAGTGTGGAACAGATGCCTCCAGTCTGTGTGTGCCCCCAGCTCTGCCAGAGATGACATTAACAGGAAACAGAGCATGTCTTGAGTTTAATGCATTTTTGGTGAAAAGTACTGCAACTGCCTATACCACAAATTAAAACTAAGCTGGAATTAATGGCAATTAACAGCACCTATATTCATCTACTGCAAGTTTTACAGAAGAGTCATTACTGTTTAACTTTATGTAGTTTGCATCTGTTTCACTGTCAATGAGAAAATTATCCAGTCATTTAGAGTTAACCAGCTATTTTAGACCAGTCATGTTTTAGTATCTAATGTGTCTTTGGGGAACAACTATTTAGAGCAAATAAAGCTAATTGTGGTAAAAATTTATATAATGTTATCAATGGTATATATATATTATTGTATTGAAACTCTTGGTTGCCACATGACTAAAAGAGCACAGGGGACTGCCCTGTACCTGCAGTAGATCCAGGGAAATTTTCATGGGAGATGTTGGCCCTCCTTGTTTGGTGTGATAGAGAGAATGCCTGAGGCACTTGGGTAGGGAAGATGACTATTTCTGTTTCTTCCCCATGGTTTTTCAGCAGTCTGACATAGTGTGCATTCCTGGGCCCATGCCAAGCAGAGATGCGGCCTCCAAGTGAGACTTCATTACTACAGTCGTAGATGATTAATTTTGCACCAAACCGTATGGGCCTGATTAACCCAGAACACAGCAATAATGCTGTTTTAAAGATCTTTAGTGCATCCATTACTTCTGTTTCCAGTCTGCTTTTTCACTAGGAAAAAAAACACAACCTTGTTTCTTACCATTGAATTTTGAAGTAGGGTCTGGTCCATAAAAATGACACTGAGCTGACAGTGGCTTGTTATGTTTAACTTTGTCTTCATTGAGGGAATGTGCAAGATGTCCTTCTTTGTAGCACTTTTGTAAGGCCGGAGGTTATTCCTCCCTTCACCATTATAAGGGAGAAAAGAAAGCTGTTATCTGTCCTGAGCCATCCAGGAGACTGAGGAAGCAGAGACGAGGGTCCAAACCAGGGTTTGTAGATGTGCTTCATCCCATTTAAGATACAGCCCACTCCGTGTGTGGTAGCACACCTGTCTGAGCCACCCAGGGCCACAGGTGTGTTATTTTCTGACTGGAAAGGTTCCAGCTCTCTGGAGCAGGTTATTCTTGCAGTGTGGGAGAACGCTACCTGCCTGTGAGTGTTGGGTCTAAGCAAGTGCAAGAATTGGGGTGGTTCTGCAGGCAAGGCAGGATGCTTTTGCATTGACAACACTCTTAACTTTTTTAATAAGATGTTCCAGTATCTTTCGGGTGTGTTTGTTGGTTTTATATGTTTTCAGTTTTAAGCTCAAAAATACTTTAGCTCCAGTGTAGAAGTGCAGGTTAAATAATCTGTCTATATTTTGCAAATCACTGAACTTTAATACCTTTATCTAAAAGCATTTTTGGGGCACTGCTTAGCTCTTGGAAACCTGCTGTTTGTTAAATCACTCTTTAGGTTTTGTATAGTTCAGGCCTTTAAAAACTAAAAATAACAGTCTTCTATTGTCCCTGGAAAAGCCTTGTACCCTTATCAGCATCCTCTGGCTTGTCTAGGGAAAGCAAATACACCCCCTCATGCCAATGGCAATGTAGGGACACAGCCTCCTCTTATTTCTGTGGGATTGTGACTTCTGTGACCTCTTGCTGGTCGAGTATTTGCCTGAATAAATCCTATGATAACGTGCTGCTGGCAGCACTTACCCATACTGGGGGAGCAGGGATGGTGTGGAGCAGGGAGCACCCACTCAGGCTCTTGCACTTGGTAAAAGATGCATTTTCTTGCCAAATCTGGAAGAAGAAAAACAGTGCTTGTGGAATCACTTCTGTTTCCCAACGGTGCCAGTTCTGCTCTCTAGTTCTCTTCAGCCCAGGTCGGTCCAGCTGAAGCTGGAGGTGATAGACTTTGGTCTCATTATCTCTTCTCATCAGTCCTCAATTTTCTTGCCCTCACACATCTTTCTTCCTTGAACATCCATAGCAAGACAGAGATCTCCAGCCAGTTACACTGTTCAGTCTCTCCCACAAATGCTTTTTGAATAATTGTGCCCTGTCTCCACAGGGCTTGCTTTCACAAAAGGATCTATTGCTGACTTTTTCAGACTCTAGATCACATTATCTTGATGCATAAACGTTGTCTCCCTAAATGAAAGGGAAATTATTTTTAACCAGTGAAAATATAAATGACATTTCTGTATGGTTTTAAACCCAAAGTGCTGGAAACAATCTGACCGTGCCCTGCCAGCCAGTGCCTCTGCGAGGTGTTTCTCGAGCAAGCTGCATGCCCAGGGGCTGACAGGAAAAGCTTGCTTCTTAAAATAAACCAGTTTCAAAAAGTCAGTTTTGGCTCCCTGGAAGCCTATATTTTTGCAGCCACCTGTCCTGACTGCTTCCTGGTGTGATTTAAACCTGTGCAATCTGCCACTGTATGCTGATGGAGATTGTTTTGCTGTAGGCTGGGCTGTGGGACCGTGTCAAGATGTGCTCTAGGAGTATTTCACTGCCTCCTCTACGTGGAGGTGGGCAAAAATCCAAACCCTTGAGCTGAAACTCCACATTGTTCATATGAAACTGTTAAGGCTGTAGACTTAAATGGCACAGAGATTGAACTGTCAGAAACTGGGTCCATCTTCTCTTACAAAAAGGACAGATAAAGGAAAAGCACCTCCCATAGACAACTTCCATAAGGGGAATTTTATTACATGCAGACCTCCAGGACAATCAGGCAAGGATTTTGATTCATGAGATAATGGTTACCTTTAAAATAGTGAAGGATGGATTCAGGAGAAGGTTGCTGTTGGATTAATTAGCGTTGATAGTATTGACACAGGTATAATGTAGCTTTGCTGCAGTGGATGGAAGTCACCAGACAGAGCCAGTGGAAGCACACTTGGTTAGTTGTGTGCTCACATTATCTCATTTCTTGTGGTACAGGTGACTCATGAACAAACCTGTGTGAATGTGAGATGAGGTTTTCTGTGTTTAATGCTCTGAATAAGAGATAAATACCTATTTTTTATATATATAGGAAGTGCATTATCAATTAATTTAAATGAAGTTCCTCCTTTGATAGTCAGTTTCTCTTCTCATATTCAGTCATCCCTGTTGGGTTTTTTTTACTGAATATGTATTTTAAAGCAAAACCAACTGATGGAAAAGAGTAATATATATTCCACAGCATTATAATAGATTGAGAGTTTTGTCTCCAATGGCTTAAGAAAGCACTTTCAAGACCTTGCAGTATAAATAAATTCTGCAGACTTAAAGCTTTTTTTTGCTTGTTCAATTCAAAATGATACCACTATCTCCTACAGAAATTGATAATACAGAGAAAATGGACTTCATTTTCAGGGAGATGAATTAGGATGAAAAAATGCTACTGAAAGAGGGAATTTGGGAGAAATCTTAATAGAAATCTCCAATTAGTTGAATGGCTGGTTATCTGTGACAAGACATAATATTTACTAGACACTGCAAGCTGCATGAATACTTAGAAAGAAAAAACGTAAAATAATATTCAAGTTTGTGTGCTGTGTGTTGTAAAATGTGGGTGATCTTTGCAAGGCTTTATGGCTTAAATGAGTTTTTGAGTAAATATTGGGAGAAACATATTAGTGTGGTATAAGATTATGAAAATGACTGTGTTTGTTAAAATCTTTGTCAAACAGCCATTTTATTACACTTGGCTCTAATTTGATAAGCAAGACCAGCAGAGTGGGGATCTTATATTTTTGTCAGTAAAGGCAGTTCTGTAAAATAAGGAGGAAGAAAATCTATCCCTTTCAGCACATAAATAAAAAAAGTGGAACTAACTGAAAGCTAGATGATAAATGATATGAAGTGTGAACCACTAAACTCCTTTCATCAAATACTTCAAGTTTAAAAAAAATAATATTGAAATCCCACTGGAAGTAATTTTATGAAACTTAGAAATCCTATTCTTAGTCCTGGAGGTAGTTTCAATCTTGCATTGATTAGTCATAGGTGTGAGGATCAGGTGAGGTGTCATTAGCTTGTTTTTAATTGCAGAGGGAATTTTATAACATAAAATGTGTGTATGAGACTGAAAATATAGAAGAGAAGAACAAGATAACTCTTGAAACCGAATGCTACATGTCAAGTATGCTGCTTTGTCCATCTCTGACAGTTTTCCAGATAATCTGCAAGTCATGGTTTTCAGCAACATTTCTTCCAGTCCATATTGTAGTGCAGTATTAATTTGGGGTTTGATATTTTTCACGTCTTGGGTTTTGTTTTTCAGTAGAGTTGGAGCCCCATGGTGGCTTCCATTCTACTGCCTTGATAATGTTTTCACCTGGTGAAAATGGTGGGCATCCAGGCCTTTGAACTGGTGTGGACTAAAACTGGGAGATGGAAATAAACCCAAGCTGCATCGTCTTTTACCGTCTGAGGTTTATTTCTCTGCTGCATTTTCAATGTGCCTACTTCCCACAGGAGCTGGGAGGTGAGTGTCCCACCTGGGAGGTGCTCCTGCAAAGGCCTCAGGTGCACACTGCCTAAATCATTGCATCAGCTGTACAAACCCAGAGATGGAGGGGAAAGGGGTGAGAATTATTTTTATGGGGTTTTTTCCCAGTCAGAGAAGAAAATAAGAAGCTGTTGACATGGTGGCCAGTGACTAATTATCACCTGTTGCTCCCACAAGAGCTGAACAGGGGATTAGCATTCCCTGTGCTCCCCCTGCTACTCCTGCCCTCAACTGGAATTTTTTTCAAACCGTGTTTCAGATGAAAATGCAACAGTCTGGCATGAATGAACACCGATATAGATCTAAGCTCCTTTCTCACTTGAAACTCAGTGACAGTTAAGACAGGATTATAAAGAAGCAAGAAAATTCAGCTCAGAAGTCTTGAAATCAAAGCAGATCAGTAAAACAAAGGTATTCTCAAACCTTTGTGCCAATTAACACTGGGCTGTTACAGCAGTCTCTTTTACCTCATAAAAATTCTAACTTGTGCTTATTTGGGTGGGTGGATTTAAGCAGGGGGAACCTATAAGACTTACTTTTGATCAGCTTTCCCCAGGTGCTGGGTCAGATCAAGCAGTGCTTGGCAGTTGGATTTTTATCACTTCAAAGAAGAAAATATTTAGCGTGATATAGAGATTAGATGCCCGTGCTGATGCTGTTAACTGTGCTGAGGACACTGTTTTTTTCAGCCAAATATGTGCCCCAGAGGAGATGTTTCTTGCTGCCGATCAGAAGCATTTAAATTTGGAAAAATTTCTACAGATTTTGGTTCAAATCCTACTTACAAGGAATAAATTCCAGAGCTCAATTTTTGCAGTCATTTAAACAATCACAAAATTTGATTAATATCAGTAATTCTGTAAGACTATACCTGGTGATTATGAATTACACTGAATATATGTTCTTAATAATGTCAGGGCACTGACGTCCAACTGTGCATGAAATAAATAAGTATAAATACTGTAATCTTCTTCAGGCTTGTTTAGATGTTACTGATTCAACCCAACTAACATAATTACTGATACAGTAGGTGTTTTTATAGTGGACCTTTTCCATTTTAAAATTCAGTTAATCATGGCATGGTGTAATTAATTTTTTATTGCATTCATTCCAGGGAGAGAAATAATTGGCTGCTTTTGCAAGATGTAGTTGCTTTAAAGAAAAAAAAAAAACCAACAAAAATAAAACAACCAAAATAAAATTAGAACATTTTCCAACTACTAGGATTGCCTGAGAGTAATGATGCTACAATATACAGAGTTCACTCCATGCTCAGCTGAAATGTGGTCAGCCAACTCCACAGTGAAATGAAAGGACCATTTAAGAAGAGCACAGAACAGATCAGTACATGGAGTGAAGAATGTTAAACTTCACTAAAAGTTTTAGGTGCACAGAATGTCATTACTAAAATTGAAATTGTCAGGCTCCTGGGATTAATACCTCTGTACTTACAAAAATTGCTGTAATGTCAATGACCACACGTAGTCACGACCTTGGTTCTATTTGGAGGGCTTTTAAAGGTCTCCCACTGACCTTAAGAACCTAATTTCCAACATTTTAGGTAAGCCCATTATTGCAGAGATAGGAACACAGAAGGATCCATACCGGAGCAATGATTAGATGCCTGAGTTCAGTGTTACTGTCCAGCCGTGGCCAGTGGTTTGTGCTTGTGAATTTTTTATGAAATAGAAGCTGTTGCTACCTGACTGAAAATCCCCCCTGTCTGCTGCTGCTTTGTGCAGAGCTCGGGCTGCCAGTGGAGTCAGAGTTTACAGAGAGAAGGAGCTGTTGCTATGGGAATTTTGAAAGCTGTCGTTGTTTCCCCCTCTGCCAGCAATTGTGTAGAAATGGGACTCACTGGAGCAAATCCTTCCTGGGGTGTGAGTGCCCAGCCGTGCCGAGATGCCTGGTACATGTGGAGGCTGGGACAGCTGCAGAGGTGGACAAGAAAGGGGAGGCTTCCTTCACCCTGCCCAAACCACTGGTAGAGCTTGCAAGTAACAGGGCAGATTTGGAAATTCATGAGTACAGGGGTTATTGGGCAGTCCTGTTCTTTTCCCAGGGCTTGTGCTTCTCCAGCAGTCTCCAGGAGGAGGTTTTCAAAGGAGTTCTCTATTGCTATAGAAATAGGAAAATGTGAAAATGAAAAACTCTTTTGTAAAGGTCAGCCTGAGCAGGGTGCTGGATTGACATTTATGTCTTTCAGAAGTTCCTCTGAGTTGTTGCTTTGTTACACACGATGAAGAAACTTAGAGGCACTAGGCAGTTTTGGTTTATTGTTTTGTTTGCTTGTCTTTTTTTTT